>JAOTQW010000009.1:5049818-5069039 GCA_026260075.1 Sisor rabdophorus
GTAGTATTTCTCTTGTAAAAATGCTTTTTAGAAATTGACAATTTGAAACAAGAAATTGTTTAATTTTTTGAAGAATTTATTCACAAATTACAGTAAAAAATAAGTATTTGGTCACTAATGAAAGTTTATCTTAATACCTTGTTATATACTCTTTGTTGGCAATCACAGAGGTCAAACGTTTTCTGTAAGTTTTTTATACACTGTTGCTGGTATTTTGGCCCATTCCTTTATATAGATCTCCTCTAGAGCAGTGTTTTGAGCTCGGTGTGGTGGTGTAGTGGTTAGCACAGTTGCCTTACAGCAAAAAGTTTTTATCTACTCTCAGTGGTTTTCGTGGCTTATGTGGGATTTCTCTGGGCACTCCGGTTTCCTCCCACAGTCCAAAAACATGTACATTAGGTTAATTGGACAAATAGCTCATAGGAGTGACTGTGAGTGTGTGTGATTGTTCGTCTATGCCTGTGGCCCTGTGATGGACTGGTGACCTCTCCATGGTATACCTTCCATTAGCACTATGTACCCTGGGATGGGCTCTAGCAGATCCCTGTGACCCTGAGTTAAGGAATAAGCGGGTATAGAAGATAAATTAATGAATAAATGGATATCCTTTGAAGCATATTTACTGAAATTTCCTTTGGCAGTGTGAACAACGGGGACATGTCCCTGGATGGTGGGTGAATACTACGGCATTCCATTGGGCAAGAGGGGTGCCTCAGGGTAAATACAATAAAACCTGAGGATTGTGTGTGAAATAGAGATGCATTGTGTGCTACTTAAAGAGCTTTTTTTTTTTGTGACAAACAGAACAACAGCAAGTGCACTCCTTTTTCCATCAGTTTGGGAGAGGCCACAATGACTGGCAAGAGAGGCATGTGTATCTAAATTGGGTTTGTTGCAGAAAGCAGCAAAAAAACCACAACATTTCTGTCGGAACATGTATCAAGCATTATGGAGTTATTCACAGTATAGTTATTCATGAACTCTGATCATGAGCTTTCTGGAATAGATATTAATTCTTAAAAATGTTTTGCATGGTATAAAACAGTTGAGTCGGATGTAATGGTAAAAACACAAGAGAGAGAGAGAGAGAAAGAGAGAGAGAATTATTCCATAACTTGGCTCTGCTGGGCCTATCCCAGTGCAAATACTGAGAGAGGTAGGGCAGGTGGACAGGTTGCCAGCCCATCACAGGGCCACACATAGACAAACAACCACACACACTTACACTCACGCCTATAGAAAATTTAGAGTCACCGATCCACTTACTGTACATGACTTTTTTGGACTGTGGAAACTGGAGTACCCGGATTAAACCCATTTTACCCACTTTGTCAGATATTCTGCTTTTGGATGTGATGAGCGATTATCTTTTTTTGCTACACAACTAAATACTGACATCTAGAGCATAAAAAAGAATGTTAATTCTTTATTTGTTTTATATGGGAATGTATTTGAATGCAATACAGATAGTAACAGAAAACATACCGTACATTAAGGAAAAGCATGGTACATACTGTCAAGGGATAATGATCCCAAAACTTGGGAAAATGTTTTCAAATTGAATCCCATTCCTGTCTCACCCTCACTCCCTGTATGAACCTGTCTTGGAGCTTCCTTACCTCACCTGTCCTCTAATCTGAAATCATGACAAACTAAATAAATAAATGAATGTTAATCACAACTGAAACTATAAGAAGATGTTAAAAAAACACAGAATGTTCTAATCTAACAGGTGCAGACAGATTTTGCCTGACGGAAAATATGATAATCCTATTCTGAGCTACACTATATGGCCAAAAGTATTCGCTCACCTGCCTTGACTCGCATATGAACTTAAGTGACATCCCATTCTTATTCCATAGTGTTCAATATGATGTCGGTCCACCCTTTGCAACTATAACAGCTTCAGCTCTTCTGGAACGGCTGTCCACAAGGTTTATGAGTGTGTTTATAGGAATTTTTGACCATTCTTGCAAAAGTGCATTTGTGAGGTCACACAATAATGTGGGACAAGAAGGCCTGGCTCTCAGTCTCCGCTCTAATACATTCATAGAAGGTCTTCTATTCATTTGAGTTTAATACTCTGTGCAGGCCAGTCAAGTTCATCGACACCAGACTCTGTCATCCATGTCTTTATAGACCTTACTTTCTGCACTGGTGCACAGTCATGTTCGAAGAGAGAAGGGCCAGCTCCAGACTCACAAAGTTTGAAGCATGAAATTGTCCAAAATTATCCAAAATTGTCCAAGCCCAGCTCCCAAAAAACAACCCCACACCATAATTCCCCTTCCATTCAACTTAAAACTTGGCACAATGCAGTCAGACAAGTACTATTCTCCTGGCAACCTGCATACACAGACTCATCCATCAGATGGAGAAGCGCAATTTATCACTACAGTGATAAATCTTCTGTTTTAGAGTCCAGTGACACTTCCATTTCTTATAAAACAGCTGACAGTTGAATGTGGAATATTTAGGAGCAAGAAAATTTTACACCTGGATTTGTTGCACAGGTGGCATCCTATAACAGCTCCACGCTGGAATTCACTGAGCTCTTGAAAGAGACCCATTCTTTCACAAATGTTTGTAAAAACAGTCTACAAAATAGATTGATAACTATTAGTTATTATTGATATTAATGTTGATCCAGTATTAACAAAGCATGTTAGCCCCCCCCCCCCCCATAGTGGATATTATGTCATTGTAGAGTAGTATTTACTCTCCTTATAGCACATCAACCTACATGACAATGCTGACATCTGGTGCACAAAGAAGAAAAAACAAATGATTTAATTCTGGTATATATATATTTTTTATTTTTAAATAACATTGCAATAATGCTGAATATTACCAACAGTACCCAATTAAAATACATAATTCCGAAATGATTTTATTGCTTACCAATTCTGCCAGTAATGCTGCTGTTTTAGGCACCTTATATTTTATCCTGGCCAGCTACATGATGAGATGTTTATTTAAAAAAGACAGATACTGTTTTCTGTGATCGAAACGTTGCGTAGTGCTTTTTTAAAACTGTGTACTAGAAATTGTTAGGAGGCTACTCATAATATAAAAAAGCATCGCTAGCTGTCAGTCTGGTGCCAGTGTAGGTATGCGTAACATGAGCTACTTCAAAACTGCAGGTATTTTGAACAGTTCTTAATAGAGGCACTCAGTGTGGCTATAAATTTCACACAACAGCCGAATAAAAAATAAGGGTAGCCCAGTTAAAGTTATCTTTGCTTAAATACAATCATAGCTCTGCTGCAACGAGAACCAGGTAAACATATTATACATCTTCTGCACATTTTTTATAAATCATACAGCAATAAAAAAAAAAACAGGTTAAAAAAACAACACAGTGGACAATAGGCCCATGCTGTAAGCTTATAATAGTTATAGTCTATGCATATATTCTTATTACCTCATTTAATGCAACTAAAATCTTTTTTTGCTATTGAGTGATCAACTGAATACATAGGAAATAACAATTCATATCCAAATACAGCACAGTTAGGAAAATACTATAAAGACCTCATCAAATATAAAACCCAGCAACAGTACAGATTTAAATAGTACCGAAAAGTTAAATAGTTTGGGTTATTTGAGAGATACCATGTGTTTGGAGCTTACAATAAATATCAAAATTTTCAGATGAACATTTAGCTGAGATTTATATTCTAGTGAGAAATCACATTTAGAAATGGTACAAACACATGATATACAAAGCTATATAAGGTCATATATAAATCAATATAAACCATTGATGTTTTTTTACAGGGTATATAAATTATTGACAAAATTAATTAGAGGATAATATACATACAGATATATGCTGCATCTACATTTTTTACACAATTACTGTACACTGATCCTTGTTATTAAACCCTCAGCTTTTCTGGTTAGAGGTTCAAATTCTGATCCATCCTGGGGGTGGCTGGTCCAGCGTAGACAGTGCAACTAAATTTTTTTTTCTGATTCAGTTCTCTTTGATTGCCCTGAAGCCTTTTCCTTCCATGTGCTCCTGGGTGAGGTGTCGTTTTCTGTAGACGTCTGTGTGATATTCTCAATTTTAGGGCTTTTGAGGGCATGGGTGGGCTTTGTTTCCGAACGCTTTTTCTTTTTTCTTTGAAATATACTCTTCCAGGTTGTCATGGGTACACTCAGAGCATCACTTTTTTTAGCATTGGGTTCTTTGGTTTCCTGGATTCCTTCTCCAGGGGCAGACCCGTGTTCTATTATGTCACCTGCGGAACTTCCCTCATGGCCCAGATCAAATTCGCTTGCCTGGGTAATAGTGGCATTTGATTTTGGCCAGTTTACATGCAGACCAGAGCTAATTGTAGAAATCTGAACCATCTGAATCCCACCTATGGGTACCATGAAGCTGAGGCTGGAGCTTGGAGTCTGAGGTTGGGAATGAAGAGGCAGGTGGCTGAGCACTCTTTGGCCTTCTTTGACATGCTCATGCCTAAGGATGGGCAACTCTGCCCGAAGCTCTCTTCTCTGAACTTTACTAGCCCCTTCCTGGAAAGCAAACAAAAGGACATTTGTGAGTGCTATATCAAGCTGGTATTGCTTTACCACTGCTATTTTAATGGAAATGAAAACATAGTAAAAATGAAAAATGAAAATCTATTTCTGGTAAAGGAAACAATATTTATGATTGAAAAGATACATTTATTAATTAATACCAATGATATAATATTGTAAATATTAATAATAGTACAAACCCACATTGTTATACTTACAGGCACTAAAAATAGAGGTATATTTTCTGTATGGGTCTGCATTTTTACAATTTTAAGAGCAACGGTCTGATTTCCTAATAAAGACTATCATCCGAAATAACAGTTTGTGTACTTTTGGTATCAGTGTATTTGTTGTAAAATATTTAGTTTGCTTAGATTCGGCTACTTAGCCCAAAAATTGCCTCGTGCACATACAAAATACTGTCACACATTATAAGGAGTAAAATAAACTTGTCCAAATAAGAAAGCTTGGCAATCTCTTTATTAGTAAATTAATATTAATTAAAAAAGAAAAAAAATAACAAGAAAGTCTTGGGGTTGAATTTACCAATGCCTAAAAGTATATTTAAAAGGTAAACTTTTTATCTAACCAATTGTGTGTTTTTTTCAACTGCATGGAAACAAAAATCACACAGAATATATAGACAAAATTGATTAAGCTTATTATAAAGTTTATTACATCACCAATAAGAGTAACTAATTCAGACAGGTAGGTTTGGAATAGGTTTGGTTTGGAATTACTGACTTTTAGCAAAAATATTATACACCCGTTATTGGTCTGCTGGAGCCTATCCCAGCGCACATAGGGAGCAAGGGGTAGACCCTAGACAGGTCGCCAGTACATTGCAGGGCCACACATAGACGTACAACCACACACACTGAAATATCTCCTATGGGCATCTCCTATTCAACCTAATGTACATGTTTTTAGACTGTGAGAGGAAACCGGAGTACCCGTTGGAAACCCACGCAAGCACGGGGAGAACATGCGAACTCCACACAGAAGGCCCCGGTGCCTGGGAATCAAAGCGATGACCTTCTTTTTGTGTTGCGACCGTAAAAATTGAGATGAACGAAAAATTATTTAAAGTTAGTTAAATAAAAAGAAACATCTGTATGTTTTACAGCCATTTATATATCTGCTTTAATCATAAAAGCTTTTCTTATAATGCACGTTCATATACACCTGCACCTCTCTTTATTGACTGCTAACTAACTTTATCTATGGCGGCTGAGCAGGCTTAACACGTTAGATATTAATAAATAGTTTGAAATAAAAAAGAAAAACAACAAATAAAAAAATTACTTTGACATCACACATGCTGCAAGTCCCCATGACACAAACACAAATACTGAAACATGCTTCAAATTGCACAGACCACAATAGAAATTATGGAAGTATATTGTGGATACTTTTATAAAGGAAATTGTATTTGAAATTGTATTTGGTATACAAGTGGACAAAATGTTACTTAATCCAAACACAATTGCAAGCTGTTTGTTTCGTGGTTGGCAAAACTACTAAAAAGGAAAGGCAAACCATGTTTGCGATTTTCTAGGCCTTAAACCAAATCCTCTCAATCAGTTTGAAAGATGGGACTATGCTATGGGCATGTATAGTCAAAAGTGTTGTCACTGCAATACAAATTGCTATTCTAAAATTGTCTGCAACATACTTTTATAGGAAATGGGATGGCTTAGTATTTAAGGTGTTGAATGGCCAAATGAAAGACCAAGGTTTTATTCCCAGCCACACCAAGCTACCACAGATGGGCCCCTGAGCAAGACCCTGAGTAAGATACCCTGGATAAAAAATATCTGCCTAATGCTGTAAATGTAAATGTTTCAAGGTGACCCCGAAAAGTGCAAATCTGGCTGTGACCTGCTTAACATTTCAAATGTAATTATTTTCACACAATTGTCAAGTTAGTAAAATAAAAAAAATACACAACACCACTCACCAATAAGCAGGTTACAGTTGAGTTTGTTATATTATCCATGTTGGTCTGTGCTATTTGCAGCACATTTCTGTATTTCTATTTGTCAGTCTAGTTCCAATGACTATGTTTGTAGCACATGTCTTATCAAACTGATGCTCTTACTAATGTCAAACTAAAGCTCTTAGAATAAACATTTCTCTACTTCAGGGGTTCAGGGGTTTTCATGTTTTATGTGTGATTTGCTTACACGTATGAGCACCTTTATTCAAAGCTTTCCCTTGAACTAGTCTGTGATTTACTTGTGCAAAAAAATTTTGCTGGAATTGCACAGTACATGCCCAGATTAACAAAAGCACCACTGTTCCTTGGTTACTCTTCTGCATGGTCTCTTTTAACCAATATACCGTAAACCTTAGGATCAGGCGGTTACATTGTATCACATGACTAAAGTCCACCTGTATCACACTCAGTCCAGGAAAAACAGTATGAATGGCAAGAGGCCAAAATAAACAACCAGTATGAAAACTCACCAGCTTAGTCTTGGAAATAACTGTATCGGTTAAAGGCTTTGTTGAATCATGTTGTTTGCAAGTTGTTTGAATAGTCACAGTGGCTCCAAAACTGGAGCTTTCTGTACTGCTTGGAGTCATGGGGCATATCGGAGAAATGGCTTGAACTGGGGGCAGGTGTCTTATTGAGAAAGGTGAGGCAGGTCGAATGGATTGGGAAAAAGAGGATTGGCATGGAGATGAGGAGAGACTTAAGTGGGGATACAGATAGTGTAACGGGGGCACGTCTGATCCTTGGGAACATGGATAAGCAGGGGATAAATGCAGTCCAGAAGAAATACTGCATACTGGTAAAGGCAAATCCGCTTCTGTGTTGTTTTCACTCAGTTTTCTGGAATCTTCAGTCTTCACCAAGACTTCAGGGTTTAACACAGACTTACGTCCTAGAACTTTACTACAGATAGACATTCTCACAGATGGGGCAGTAAACTGTGATGTCTTTTTGTCAGCTTCCTTGTTGTCTTCTTCCTCCTCATCTGTGTCCTCAGCATCTGAAAACTGGTGCTCCTCAGTACCTACTTCAGCACAAAGCACAGTAGAATAAAAATTTTACTTCAACTGTTTTGAAAACTTTTGTGATATGGTAAAATGATAATGATTCTAAAAGCACCTCCTTCTTCTGTGTCTGGCTCACTCAGCACAGCTCCAGGAGTGGTCCCTTCAGGACACCGCTTCCCATGAGCCTTTGACTTCAAATGTTTGGTTAGATTCCCTAAAGAATACACCACAAAACAGAAAATAAACAGTGTCTATTGTGATACAGTCTTTTGCATATTATTTAAGATTATTATTACATTAATATTTAACTGGACAGGCCTGGACAGGTCGCCAGTTGATTGCAGGGCCACATACACACACATTTAATCCTACAGCAATTTAAAATAACCAATCAACTTAAAGTACATGTTTTTTTTACTGTTGGAGGAAACACAAGTGCGGAGAGATAGCTACAGCGGGCCCCATGACCACAAGTCAGTTTCTATTAGTCTACTATTAATATAATTTATCAAATTAAAGTTATGGCACTGTATTTTCAATGTAATTGTCCTTTAAGCTATAATAATAAATCAATGTTTAGCATTTTTTGCATTTTTAGGTTTTTAACACAAAAGCCAATTTAATAATTATTAATGTGTAGCTTCAATACATAAGCAAAGATGTATTGAGATTTAATAAAAAGAATCTATGAATAAAGACTATGAATCTATGAATGAATGAATCTATGAATGAATGACTATGAATTCATAGTGCAGAATGTGAAGACATAATTTAATGGTATTGACCTGAAAAAATTACCTTTGGTTTTAAAAGCAAAGTTGCAATGCTGACAGATGTAGGGTCGAGCATCAGTGTGAAGTTTTATGTGTTTCCGGAGCATGCTGGGTTTTTTACAGCGGATTCCACACTCCTCACACACGTAACGGCCTCTTCCACGTCCCCGCACATACACATACTCCTCACTTGACCTGTAGCTAAAAGCATTTTCAAACATCATCAGTACCAGTTAAGTAAAGTAGTAGAAGTAAATTAATAATATACATTGGAAAAAGTATGTGGCCACCTGATCATTAGAATAATATGTGGTTTGTCTCCAAACTTTTGCTATAAATATAGAAGCACACAGTTGTATAGAATGTCTTTGTATGTTGTAGAAATACATTATTCCTCCAACAGTGTTCCAGCATGATAATGACCCTAAGCAAAACCTTCTGAGCTCCTTTAACACATGATTTGTTGTTAATTATTACCTGACATGATCTCCTGTCTGATCTCACTAATACTGTGTGGAGCTTCATAAAATTTCAATACATTTGGAATAAGATGTTTCAAAATTTTTTCAGGTGACCACAAAAGGAAATTTATTGTGTGTTAAATATTTTCTAATCAAAATGTAATATACTGTTAATAAAAAGACTAAGGCATGCCAAAAATAGGGAATTGCTTTGCAAGACATACAGTGTACACAGTCTTGTACTATTTCAAGGTTGATTTAACTTGAGATCTATAGCACCTGCTCAGGCTGCTTTTAAAATCCTGCTTTTTAAAAAAGGAAAGCAGTTTATTTGAGCAAGATGTTTCTTTGAATGCACACAGAAATGCAGACACATGAACACAAATTCTAACTTGGTGTCCATCTGTAGGTGTGTTTAGAGAGTCCCAAAATGGGGCCTCCACTTTAACTCAAACAGAGAACCATTTATAATGTCAAAAACCTAACCCACCCCCCCTTTCACCACTCACACCTCCCAACTTAAACATGGGGTGCCAGGACTGTTGCCCAGAGTCCACATCGTGTATGTATGCCAACACAAACAAATGAAAGGGAGGGAAACCCTGCATCAAACTAGCTGCTCTGAAAATATTCTCAATTGCTGGGCAAGACCACTACACCACCTTTCTTATTCATAACAATGATAACATTGTCCAAACTGAAAAACGTTTAGTTTAGTGTCATGTTTACTTGGTGATTTAAGCTTTAAAAAACACAAATGTTTACCATGTTGTAAATTTGCTGGTATGAGCTACAGTTTTAGTTTCAATATACCGGGAAACTTAAATATAACTTTGGATAGGGGGTGTAAAGCAATGTTGTCTATATCTCTATGTTTTGTAGTCCAGGTATCAGGACTGTGTTTTTCCTTAAATAGATTTGAGGCAATAACACAAAAAATTGTCTGCCTGAAATACTACAAAAATGTGTTTTAAATTATTAAAACGAATATTAAAATAAAATTAACCAGAAAAGGCAACAACAAAAAATCCCTATAGAATCAGGAAACGGTTTACATTTAATAACAATTGTGGGGCAGCCATTTGAGCCACCACAGCCCCAGTATAATTTAATTATTATATCATTATATAATATATTATAATATATAATAATCTATTATTTTAAATTGTCAAAATTTTTTTCAATTTATTTCAATATATTATGCCGCTATGCATTTTCAAGAAAATAAATAATGTATTAATGTAATATATTATTATAATATATTAGAAGGCTGTCTGCTAAATTGTAAAGGCTAGTGTGTAGGTCAAACTACTGAAACAGACCCAAATTGTCCAACTCCTCCACATATCTGTTTAAAATTCATTATCTCTTTATCGAAAGTTTCTGATGGAACACACATTATCGAGTGATGCATTTGTAATATCCCTACCAGTTATGTTTGTTCCATGAGAAACTTTCATTAGTACATTCTGTGCATCAACTTTTCTAGTCTAAAGCAGCACCACAATGGTTCCTAAAAAATCTCAGTGCAACAATAAAATGTTTAAGCATCTTATCAGCTTTTATGTGCAGACTGCTGCTTTCCTGATTGATGAGTCAACCTCAAAGCGTCTGCATTAATTGTGAAATCAAGACACTGTGGAGAATATGAAAAACTAAAACACACAGATGGCTGCTTGTATACACAGACATGACAATTTGTCTGTAAAACCTAAGGGCACAGTCTGAAACACCTACATCAAGAACAGCTTATAGAGAGCAGCATAAATAGGACTGTTTAGACATTATTTCAATAAAAAACATCCAGGAACAACAGATTCGGTGCTATCCATCATCTACTTTATATAACTTTCACTCATGCTGCTCTTTCTACCTGATAATGTTTAACTTTTTTTAATTACCTAACATTATTTTAAAATACAGCTGTGCTATTTTGCCTTTCTCTACTCAACCAGAGCTAAATGATCAAAATCATTCATGCAGTTTGGCATCAGCAGAGCTCGGCAGGGTTTGCAAGAGAGAGGAAGTAAACACCAGGCTAGGTATTTTCCTGGCTCAAGCCACTTAACAGAAGGTCTGTGTTGGCTCTGACAGCAAGGTAATCTCCTGCAGCCAAGGGGGAAAGAACAGCACAGAACAGCGAACCAAAATAGTTGTGACAAAAGTACAAACAAGACGAAGGTACACAATCGAGGCACTTTAAAAAAATGCAACATTTAGAATTTAGAATTTAGAATTTAAATTTAGAACAACTAGACTATAAAATCAAATTGGATTCAAATTGTTTTCAGCAAAGGGATAGGCTCCAGAAGACCCCTGACCCCAAATTAGACAATAAGCAGGTATAGAAGATGAATAAAAGAATGATATTAGCAATACAAACTATTGAAAATTTCTAAAAATGTTATTCAATAAGGGAAATAAAAACAATTTTATAGAGCCGAGTACATTATATTGATACAGTCTATTTAGACATTATTCCTGCATGAACTAGATGTTGTTTTGAGCAAATCCAAAATTAAATAAGTTTATCCACTGGCTACAATAACAACTGTAATCAAATGACTTGCTTCTGGTCTCAACAATAGGGTTTGTCTGTTGAGGTATATACGGTGCTTGCTCAGATGCAGATCGTTGCATTTCTCTGTGCGGGTGGTTGACTGTTAATGTATGTGTTGCTCTTGACCTTCTAGGCATTATGGCAATATCACTTTTTACAGATTCCTCAGCTAATGTGGAATGACTACATCTGTGAGTATCCTGACTTGGACTATGAGGTACAGATAATGATTCAAAACTTGAGTCTCCAGAGGACTGGGTTGCCTCTGCAAGACGTAGTCTTTTCGTTTTCGGTGGCAACTTCTCAATTGGAAGCTGAGCCAGTGAAGGACTTCGACAATAAATATTCTATATAAATAATCAATCTATTTTTAGGATATTGTGCTTGGTGCTTGGAATCCCCCCAGTGGTGGAAGTATAAAACAAATCTTTAGACATTATTATCATTGAAGACACCCAAATTGCAATTGGGACTTACCCTCCTTCACAGATTTGCACCCGGACAATCTCATTGTATTCAGAGTTAATCTGGGCTTCTACTCCCTCTTTCCTTGGCGACTTTTCTGTTCCTCTCAGCTCAGGTGTCTGGATCTCGGTGGGGTCTTTGGGCTGTATGGCATGTACCTATACTCGAGAGAGATACGGGCAAGTTCACCAACCCTGCTCCGGGTGCCCAGGGAGACAGAGATGAATTTCAAAATTTCAAAATTTTGCAGAATGTATTCTAAGCGATACTAACTGTAAAGTGAAAAGAAAAAGTAAAGAAAAGATAGGAAAAGTAAAGTAACAAAGACAAAAGTAGTGTTAAGTATAGGTCTATAAGTGAGTTCCCTGAGTAAAATGTTACTAAAAACAGGTATGCCTAAAGGTCATATTTAGTATGTAAAGTATGTAGTTTTACATCTGTAAAGCTTTACTGTAAATGCTATGGATAACAGTGATCATTGCAGTCAAATTATGCACCTTACATTTTGTTTCCAGGTGAATTATACCATAATGTTTTATTGATTATCTATTAGCATGTAAAATATTTTTACATTTATATTCTTGCATTTGTTATATTTTCCAGTCATATAATAAAATACACAGTGATGGTCTGTGGGCACTTGACCATCACAACAATAAGTAAACATTCTTTGAACTGTAGTCTTAAACTCACTAATCACCTTTAAGATTATCTGGAATGTCAGCCATGCTGCCATGCTTTAAAATCTAGTAGAGGAGAGTTGAAGTTAAAAGAGAAGGCCAAAGTTTAAAAAAGGAAAGGGAAGAGTAACTATGTTTTAAGATGTTTAACAATCCAATGTGGTTATAAAGGCCAAGTGTCCACAACCAACTGTTCATCTGTTTAAAAAATATTTTTATACTTTTTGTACACAGTTATAGTCCTGGGTTGTTACATTTACCTCAGTCTCCTTGCGATCCCTGGTGTCAGATGCTGCAGGTTTTTCCACTGTGAATGGAGGCATTGCAGCTGTAGTGTAGGTGAAAGAAGTATTTCTTTGCTTGCAGTACACTAAAGAGAGAACATCTTTGCTTGTAAGCCCTGGAGGGTTTGGATTCCGACTACTTATGGACCAAGTAGAATAGACTGAGTTCTGGTTTTCTTGGGCAGATGCATTAGGTTTCACATAGTTTAGATAGCACCAGCTAGTTGCAGGACTTGTGTCAAGAGAAGTATATGAATTATCTTCTTTTATTATGGGAACTATACTATTTATACAAAACTGTGAATCTTCTTTTTTGCCAGAATTTAAAGTACTTGTATTGCTTCGTGCATTGCCTGTGTTCTCCTCCTCTTCCTTCACTCGTTTTTGTTGTTGAGTCTCAGGGCTAAATTCTACACTGCTTGTTGGGGACAGAAGACGCTTATTCCCTCCTGTACTAGAGGATTTGTGTCCCTCGGATACTGGTGGTTGATCTTTAAAACTAAAACTAGATCCTACAGATTCCAATCTAAAACCAGAGCAACTGGGATCCTGAGATCCTCCAACTGTTTGTGACAGACTAGTATAAACAACATTGGCATGTGAAGGTAGATCTGAATACAACCGAACAGGCACTGTCTGCATTCCAGGAGGCCTCAAAAGCTCCTGGCTTAGAGCAATATCAGGATGGGGATGGAAATGAGGATAATTGGCAACTGGGTGTACAACATTATCTTTAACAGGGATCTCAAGCATAAGACCTGAGGACACAGAATAGTAATGAGCTCTTGCAGCACCAGACAGGCTGTGCAAATTTTCTATGACTGAACGATCATTAGTTTGAGTCACTGCAGCTGTTGAAGAAGTATCAGCTTTATTACAGAATAAGGGACACACTTTATTGCTTAAAGACACATTACAGGATGAAGAAGGCACAGAGGAAGAAGATGTTTCAGGACTGTGTCTAGGGGAAACACTTGCACCTGGAGATAAGGGATTAATACTAGGAACTGGCTTTGGTGGTGATTGCTCTTCCTCTGGTTCTCGTACGGCAGAATGTCTAATTAAGAGGCATTTGCGCCTTTCCCTCCAACCCGCAGGTGTTCGTTCAGGGGATAAACAACTGTAATCGAATGACTTGCTTCTGGTCTCAACAATAGGGTTTGTCTGTTGAGGTATATACGGTGCTTGCTCAGATGCAGATCGTTGCATTTCTCTGTGCGGGTGGTTGACTGTTAATGTATGTGTTGCTCTTGACCTTCTAGGCATTATGGCAATATCACTTTTTACAGATTCCTCAGCTAATGTGGAATGACTACATCTGTGAGTATCCTGACTTGGACTATGAGGTACAGATAATGATTCAAAACTTGAGTCTCCAGAGGACTGGGTTGCCTCTGCAAGACGTAGTCTTTTCTTTTTCGGTGGCAACTTCTCAATTGGAAGCTGAGCCAGTGAAGGACTTCTCTGGGGCCACTGAAAGTCTTTTTTTGTTACTTTACGTTCAGACCCCTGTGAATAGACCACTGGCATGTTCATTTTTGTTTCTTCTGTTACTCGAATTTCTGGTATTTGAACATTGTGTTGGCGAACAAGTTTCCTTGAGTTTGATTTAGTTGTCTGTTCCTTTAGGTAAATGTGAGTCAAAGGTTCTTGTTTGTTAAATAAACTTGTATGCTGTATCACTGATACTCCTTTTAGCGTATTTTCCTTCTCGTGTGCCTGAACAGGCACAACAGATTCTGTAGTAGGCTTTACAGTTATACCAATATATCCTTGTGATGTATTTGACAAGGCAGTTGTTGGTAAGGCAAGATCATCAAGTTCTAGACTCTCTTCCTTTCTTCTTTTTCGTACTATTAAGCCCCCAACTCTAGCGTTATAAATTGTCCCATGATTTTCTTCCTGGCATCCAGAAAGTTTTAGTTGGTGACATGGATGGCCAGGGCAGTGGTTCTTGTGTGACTTATATTTTTCCCAGTTAATACAGGCAAGTCCACATGCCTCACACTCAAATGGTTCAATTTTTTTTTGCTTGCTGTCAGACACCATGGAAACTGATAAATGAAATGGTGAGATGGAAGTGGCGTGGTCCTCTGTTGCAATTTCAGCACCAATAGGTAATTCAATTGCAGGCTGGCGCCTTAGCATACCGTGTCGTCTGGTCTGAGCTGGTTGTTCATCAAATGATTGGCTGTGACGAAAGTTTTGTGAAGCAGTGGTAGTTTCAATGCTTGTATCTGATGGTAATGAGTGACTTCTTAAAAGAGGACCAACTGACGAAGGAAAAGCTGACTGTTTGATACTAATGGAATGTTGCTGAAATTTCTCACAAGGAACACCAAGAGTGATAGAGCCACTGCTTTTCGAACTAAAGTCTATTTCTTTTGATCTAGAAAGAACTGCATCCTTGGGGAAAGATGACTCAATGCTGCTTTTCTTAGAAAAAGAAAATCTTCTGGGTTTAACACTATCAATCTTGCTTGTGTCTACAACTGCTTCATTGATGGTGATGAGTTTGGTTATATGATCAATTACTTCTTTTTTAGGCACTGAGAAAGGGATACTACTCCCTTCTTGTTCTTGTTCATCCTTTTGATGAACTGGCCTGTGTAAATGGCCAAGACGGCCAAACTTTCCAAGAATAACCTCTGCATAACTTTTGGCACTTGTGTTCTGCAAACTTTCTTGGGGGACTTCGGTGCTCTCTGAACGAGAGAAATAGCCTGACTCTGTGCTGCCTTTACTACCTAGTCCAAATGATGAGGTAGTCTCATCCGACGAGCCTGATGGGGCTCGTCTTCCTCTACTAAGTCTCATAGCTAGTCTCTTTTTGACTGCATGAGAGTATTCTAATGCCGGTGACTGACTTTTGGAAAATATTTCTGTACAAATATTTCTTTGAGATGATATTTCTTGATTTTTAAGAGATGAAGAAAGCTGACCAGTGTCCTCATCTGATTCTGTGACTGGCTCATCCCGACAGCTCAGATCAGGTGCCTGTCTACCTGAGATCATACCAGCTTTTACCTTATGTGTGTGTGATTTACGGTGCTTGTAAAGGTTACTCTTAGTCTTAAAGGAAAAACCACATGGTGCACAAGGGTAAGGCCTTTCACCGGTGTGAGAGCGTATGTGTTTCTGCAGTACACTGGGCTTGGCACATGCACGGCCACAATAGGTGCAAACGTACTTTCCTGGCTTTGGAGGTTTACGCTCGCGTTTTTGTTTGGATGTGCTGTCGGACACCTCCATGGAAGGTTGCATTGACAATGATGAAGTTGATGCTTCAGGGCATTTATCAGAAACATCCATATCTTCAGAACTTCTAGTAGCTCGTTCTGACTTTTTCTCTTCGAGTGTATTTGCTTCATGAACATTTTTCTTTTGAATTCTGAGACGTTTTTTCTCATGACGAAGTCTTTTGGTCTGTCTGGAATGAGACGGTCCATGCTGCTGCTGTGAGTAATCTGTGGTTGGTTTTTGGCTTTTATGACAAGACCCATATTGAGGTTCATTAAGGTGTTCTTGACCTCCTGACTGCTCCCCAGTGCTCAGCTTTCTATGTGAGACCTCCATAAAATGTGGTCTCTGGTAGAATGCCACACCCGAAGACTACCTCACAAACCTTAAATAATGTAGAATCATTCTGGACACTATATGGCCAAAGAAGTACATTGTTTCCTCTAATTACTAGTTATAATAATTGATTGATTCTGAATATTCAGGGTGAAACTGATGTTTCCAATCTAATTATACTTTTTAAACAAATATTCTTTTTTTGTAACTTTAAAAAGGTGAAGTGTTGATTTAATGCATTCAATAATGTTTTTCTTGATGGTTGTGTCCTTGAATAAAAAATCTCTTCTCTCTCCAAATGGTGTCACCTAAGTAGTTCTGCAATACACCAAAAACAAAATAATTTAAATACTCTATGTTCTTAAAAGAGATGATAATTAAACATTTTAATGCATGCAGCCTTTAAAAACCAGTGTCTTGTAAATATCTGTAAATACAATTAGATTTTTACACAACTTTCTCCATGTACATTTTAGCCTTTTCTTTAGCTTTAGCGATATTACTTTGCCTTAACTTTCTGGCAGGGCTGTTGCACCTAATGCCTTTAAATTATCCATTCCACAACAATTATAAGTAAAAATTTGGAGAGTTGTATCAAAGTGGTTAGGGTGTTGGACAAGTTGCCACCTGTGGGACTTAACACTGCCCTTAACTCTAATTTAACCAATTAATTTAAACAAATATTGCTTTATTGTTAACAATATTTGTTTATTTGTTTAACAATCAAATTCTTATTCTTCTCCATTCAGCTGCTCCTATTTAGGGGTTGCCACAGCGAATCACTTGTCTCCACCTGTCCTATTCTTTATATCTTTCTCACTTACACCCACTAACTTCATGTCTTCATTTATTGCATCTATATACCTCCTCTTTGGTCTTCTTCTTTGCCTTTTACCTGGCACCTCCATTGCTAACATCTTCCTACCAATGTATTTATTGTTTAACAATCAAATAAATTTTCGAAATCACTTTATTTTTTTTCTCTCTATCTATCTTTCTCAGCTTTTTTTTTATTTTAGACTCAGCTAGCCTAAGTAAAAGCATTAAATATGAACTATGATATAGTTCTGATTTAAATAATATAAATGTATACCAGAGTACCAGCATATACCAGCACATAAACTAAGTATTTTAAAGGGAAATATATAATAAAAACCTCATTGTTACATTGTTATACTTTATTTTTATATTTATTTTAAAGCACTTAATTAATTTCAGTGTTTCCCCTTTTTTAGATTAGAGCAACTTACATTTATATCTTTTATACAACTAAGCAATTGTATATTTATACATTTAAAAGATTCTGTATTTATTATTAACTACTTTTATTACAGTCTTACAGAATATAAATAATAGTAAAGATGAACAGTAACACCCTACAGAAATAAAAGTTACATGGCAACATATGAAAAACTGTGATCTTTTAATAATACTAGTTAATACCAGTAATATTAACATATCATTATCATATTTCATAAAAATTTTATTAACATAAAATATAAACATGTTTATATACTTAATATAAATATATAAAATATAAAAACATATTTTATAAAATTGTATGTCTAATGTTTTATTATAGAAACACTTACCCGATTAAGCAGTCTTGGCCAGAAAGTAATGTCATGAGTTGTCAGGCTGAACGTTTTGGAAGGGACAGAACTTGCCGGTCATCTCCTACCTAAATTTTAATTTTAAAAAAGCATGTCAAACAGCTGGGCTTAAGTTATTTATTCCTATACATTTTTTAATTTAGGTAGTTTGTGTTAAGAAATGTAAGTATTTCATCATAGGGCAGCATATCTTCATCAATGGGCCACATGGTTAAAAGGTTAGATCTAGAATTCTAATTTTTAATTTTGGAAATTAGAGTTATTCCAGTTTAAGTTATTCTTTAGATACACACTTCTGAAACTTCTCAAGTATGTACTTCATTTAAAAAAAATTTTTGTTTCTTTAAGCATTTAAAGCTACTTAAAGCACAAAAAGTTAAAATTTTTACTGTACATGAGTCGTGGTTCTCTTAATTATTATTTTTCTTGTTTTTAGTTAGATAAATAATATAAATGTAATCCAATCTGAATGAGTGTCTGCTCTTATTGTCTATAGATACATACAGAAAATGACAGGATAAGGGTTTATGTATGTAGGAGGCAGTTCTAATGATACATAACCGCACAGTAAAATTCTTTCCGTCACACATCCTAGCTTAGAAAGTAAGGGTTAGAATGCAGCCATGATAGGCTGTCTGGGAAGAGTTAAAGGTCCAACAATTGAACCCCAGTTCACCACTTAACTTACCTTAATACTTACCTTAATCTTTTTAAGCAATCACTTACAATTATGTAAAATATTTTTTTAACATTTAGCAGACACTTCTATCCAGACCAAGTAATTTTTTTTCAAATGGACATCCAAGATTTAAAGGTACGTAACAGCAGGCATGGTGGTCTGGAGATTTGAACCCATGAGGGCCAACATCTTAGCGACTGAGCTACTTTACTTAATGCATAATAATACTATGAAAACAACATATCTTTTATACTGTTAGTTAAAAATCTTCAAAAGAATATAAAATTTATTGACACTGAAATCCAAAAATAAAAACTTTATTTCAATACCAAATCAGCCCAGTCATAATGTTAGCACATTGTTTAAATTAATTTATTCATTCAGCTTCTATACCCATTTATTCCTAATCCAGGGTCATGGGGGTCTGCTAGAGCCTATTCCAGTGTACAATGGGCGAGAGGTACAACCTGGACAGGTCGCCAATCCATCGCAGGGACACATGCACACAACTACACACACTAACACTCACTCCTATGGGCAATTTACAGTCGCCAATCAACCTAATGCACATGTTTTTGGACTGTGGGAGAA
>JAOTQW010000009.1:5073219-5084969 GCA_026260075.1 Sisor rabdophorus
AGTACCCGGAGGAAACCCATGCAAGCGTGGGGAGAACATGCAAACTCCGCACAGACCGATTTGAACCCAGGACCTTCTTGTTGTGAGGCGACCGTGCTAACCACTACTCCACCGCGTTGCCCTACTGTTTAAATTGGCCTTCTAAAAAGAAACGAATGATATTTGAGTCATGGTCTGTTTATGTAGGTGATAATTGGAGGCAAAACAGAAGGCAGGACTATTCTTCACATAAATATCACCTGATTTAAAACGTGTTATAAAGCCTCACAATGAAAACGGATGAAAGTCTTCACAGGTAGTCTGCTCAGCTCAGCTTTGTGGGAGTTGATATTGTTCTTATTAAAAGAGCGATAAATCAAGCTTACAGTTTTTAGGTACATTTTATTCGTTTATATACTATAAAATTTAACATGTTGGAAAAACTGTTCTTTATTTGTATGCATCACAGGGCTGGAACAATCGCAAAATTACAAAGCAAAGGACCCATTTACATGTCCCAGCAAGGTCAAAGCTACAAGGGAAATTATATTTATGTTAGCTTTTTAAGGCAGAAATAAACACAGCTATACATACTATGTATTAGTGTTTAAAAAAACCACATATTTCAATGAATAGCTAATCTTTAATAAAAAATAAATATAGTGGTTAAATGCTTTTTGGAGATCTCATCAATCTCTTTCCCTCTCCTTTTCACTAATGGGCGCCCAATGGTTGTTCCTATGGCAACGGCCCTAAACCATGCGGCGGCAGATGGAAGCGAAGCTGGAGGGCTAAATTTATCTCACAGCATCCTCACTGGCTACACAGAGAGAATGTAGCACCCTTCACTACCACCACCAGCTCTTTTTTTACTTGTCTCTCGACCATAAAATGATCAACACACAACAATTATTAGGAATGTAGAATTTTTTTTCTAGAATTTTATTAAAACTACCATAAAAATGTATTCTGTTAAATAACAAAAGACAAAGTAAACTTCAATTTAAACAAAAAAAAAAATCAGGTATTCTTATCATACATTTGTGATCACAATGTTTTTGTGTATTGTTCTATAAAGAATTTTCTTTTTAAGCTCTAAAAATACAAATAAAGACCGATCCAATGAGCCACAACAGTTACACAATGTGAAAACGCCTCACTGTTAAGAAACAGTGCAGCTCGGGGTCTATGTTTTTTTAACTGATGTCATTCCTAAAAAAACCTGACCACAAATTTGCATTCTGCATTCCAGACTATCATCTCTTTTTGCTACTTTAGACACTTAACTTAAATTAACAAAGCATTGGTTTGACATTAAGAGTTTTATCAGCAGCATGCCAGCATCCAATTCTTTGAAGAAAAACCCTTGTGCCGACATTAGACAGCATCTGAATGCACATACACTTACACATGCATACATGCACAGCCGACAAACCTCAAGTCACCCCAGAACTCATTCAGCAATGGGAGTGTAAGAAAAGTCGTAAAGAGGGAGAGACTAAGTAAACCAGACAGTCAGTCCATTCATCTTTTTCTCCGGCTGTACCATCTCATCACTTGCGCCACAAAATCGCAGACTTGGGATGCGCGCTGTAACAGCACGAGCACAAAACGTACCGTGACTCAGTAGAGCAGACAATCACGCAGCTCAGCAGATCAACGTTATATTCTTCAAATGCTAGCAGCCTAACAAAGAATGATGCAGCAGCAGTCTCAACGCTGCTTTAACATTATCAAAATATATCAGTATTGTTTTCCGGAAAACAGCAGGTCTTCTTTTCAACCTGGAAAAAGTCTCTGGTAAGCAAGGCTTTGAATGAGCGGGATAGAGAGCAAAAATAAGCAAGAGAGATAGAAAGAGATAGTGAGAGAGAGAGAGAAAGCGAGTGAGACAGAGAGAGAGAGATTGAGAAAGAGGGGGCAAGAATGAAATCGAGAGAAAATGTATGAATGAGCTGGTGCAGCTATGAGGCAGAGAAAGGGTGAGATTTCAGCCTGCATACATACGAGCTCACAGGTGATCTAATGTCTTGCTGTTTATCAGCAGTTTATTTCTGATCTCAGACATCATGGTTATGTTATTAAGATGCAATTTTTCAAGTGTTCTTATGGATTTAACATTTCATGATTGTATAATGTCAAACACAACGTAGGTTCATTCACAAAAAAAGGTAAGCAGCATAATGGTTTCTCCATAGTGATGATAAATCCTGACTCCTGTTTCTCTCTGCAGTTTCTTGCATTCATCAGCGCTCAGTTAGTGCCTGGATGGAAAGAATCAGGTCACAGGTGAAAAAAAGGAAAAAAGCTCTGGGTAGACCGACTGTGTAGAATGTCCATCTTTTATTGCCTGGCTTTCCAGACATGCCATATTGCAGGGGCAAAAAAAAAAGACTCATGACGTAACTCATGGTGTAACCATGAGATACACTGTGTATGTGTGTGTAAGGAGGGTGAAGTAAACTAGTTGTGGAGTGAGGAAGATGTCTTTCTGAAAGATTAACTTACTACAAAAAACTTATTTACAACAACAAAGTAGTAAGGAGGCTCTAGTGCGGTAATTATCTGGTCTGTATTGATCTGCTGAACAAAATTTTATTTTTGATTTGTCAAACTAAGAGAAGTCATTCATCTGTAGTCTGTGGCTAAAACATAAAGGATACACAAAGTAAAATTTAACTGACAAAAAACCATTGACAATGACATTGTTATAATGGAACATAGTTAAACGGACATGTCAATGCCACAGCACATTTTAGGCAACCATGTGCCTCTATGTTTGTGTGTGGTAAGGTGTCCACAGACCTACTTAAGTATGTACTACAATATAGTACTTTAATCAATAGATACATATTTCCTTTAAATGAAATGTAAATCCACCACATCCACTGTGCACAAAAAGTACCACAATTTACTACTCCGGGCAGGACTAGTATGACATTCAGGATCTTTTTTATACTATGATTTGCTACCAAGAATTCGGATACTTGCTTACTCAGTTTTACATACTATATAGTATTAATGTACAAATTCAGACGGAACCTAAGCAAAACACTATATAAAAAACATGCTCTCATTTCCATGAAACACACTACCATGGCTACAATTTTCTAGCATTACTGTGATTAATACAGCAGATAGGGTGTCTTGTCCCTCCCATCCACTGCCATATTTAACTGATATTTGCAAACTGGTCATTTTCTTTAACACAGATCTATTAAAAATGCACATTTTTTTAAATAAATGAGGTTTACCCAGAGTATAATACTCTTTGCCAAGGTTTCCAGAAAAATATGTCTGAGTATTAATGGGCTTCAATTCTTAAGAAGTAAAGTGGCGAGAATATTCCGAGAAATAGATACATGTTCTATGTGTTACAAAGGGTCAGCTACTCTGGGTCATATGTCCAGCTCTGGGATCATTTTGGTCTGCTGTGTTTTATACATTTTCGTATATTTGTGAAAAGGAGATAAAACCAGATACAATAATGGCATTATTTGGTTTGAAATCTAACTTTTCACTACCATCCATTTAATTAGATGTATGAGCTTTCTCTTCTTTGATGGCTAATATTCCAACAATGGAAGTCAAACAAACCACTAAGGCATACAAGGTGGGTGGAAAGTTTCATGGCATATTTAAAGTTAGAGAAACTAAAATATTAAACGTAAGGTTATATATTTACAGATTTTTCACAAAGAAAGGTCTGGTTTCCTAGTGAATTTTGAAAAAGTAATTAATTAATTAAATTAATTCCAAACACTAATTAAAAGCCCCCTATTAATTCACCGCTCCTCTATGTTTCTTGTGTGTCTACTTTTTTTTTATTGTGTATATCATATTTGTTATGTAAAGATTTTTTTATTTTGATGTGATGTGCAATTTTGGAAAAGTAAAAAAAATAGAGATACTACCAAATAATTCTGGATGTTCTCTGGTTTGAAGACTGAAGTGGAACTCTCCCTCCAATCAATTAAGAAAAGGGTGAATCTATATAAACACACATTTAAAAAGATAAAGCTGACTTTTCAGAGCATGCTTGGATGTGTATGTATGTGTGTTTAAGACAGTGAGATCAAAAAGGTCATCATGTGTATTTACTGTATGTGCTTTACTTTAGTCCAAAAAGGACACATCTATTGCTGTGAACAAGCAAACTAAAGATGATCACCTGCTGTCTAGTGGGGAACTTCTCAATATCCAAATCTAATAAAATATCACATACATCACTTTGGAAACATTAGCTTACACGAACACCAACACAAATTTAAAGGCTGCCCAGACAACCAATTATTGTGACATGCACTCAGCTATGTCTACAAATAAAACTGTGTTCTAAGAAATACCCTTGTGGTCAAAAGATCAATTGTAAACTGTGGTAACTAATAAAACCATGCCAATTTATACACACAAGATTGTCATACTGTTCCTATGAGGTCTAGTGATATATAATAATTAATGATGTTTATTGATAAAATCTAAACTACATATATACCAACTTTTTTACATACACACTCATCGCAGTTTTCCTTATGGCAACCAGATGTTTCCACAAGGTTACCACTCAGGTATTAAAACAAACATAGTACAGATATAGAGTTTGAGCTACACACACGTTGGCATGTTGCCCCCTGTGGCAAGGGTTTTCTGGTAAACATGTTATTAACTGCTCAATCAACATTGTCACAAAATAGTAAACAGAACAACCAGTGTTTGTTGAGTCATCACTCGACATTATCCTCGTTGCTATCCTTGGGTTTAGGGTGTTTTTGTGACTGTTCCTGTAGGGTTGACCACAGGTCTGGCTCAAATCAAAATTCCATCACTAACAATGAAAGCTGTAGTTCCCTAACAAATTTTGTAACACACGAGTCATTGATTTTCAGGTAGAGCGTGTACTTGTACTTCTTCTTTCGGATTTTAATGACAAACACTCTTAATCAGCAAAGTTCAGAGAAAACATCTGAACTCCTTACCAGAAATTTCTTGATGCTAAAACAGTTTATCTTAACAGTTTGAGGAGTTCTCTACAAGAGTTCAGAGGACATCCTGACTATTGCCCCCACTTATGTTCTAAATTGAAACAATTTCTAGAGTCTCATGCTAGAGTATATTTTTTGACTTTTTAATAGACATTTAATAAACCATTTCTTAGAAGCAATACACTAATACAGGGTTTGGTCTTCCATAGCTTTTTGAAACAGCTTGAAATTTTTCTTGGGGTAAATTCCAAAAGTTGGAAACTGGTGGATTCTTTTGGAATTCTGATACATGTTGGAATAATTGGATCAAAGCCAAATTTTAAAGTTAAATCCACTAACTTGTTTAACATTGAAAAACACTGTAAACACTGAAATCATTGTTAGGTTTTTAAAACCTATTAATTTTGCTTCATGACATGGTGCATTATCATGTCATTAGAAGCCAGTTTAATGTTGCAAGGACCATTTCCCACACCTTTATACCACCTCCACTAACCACTTGCCTTACATGTGTCTCTATTTTACAGCTAAGCAACTAGGGGCATTGCTTAGGAGCCCAACAGTGGCAGCTTGGTGGTGCTAGAACTAGGAACAGTTAGCAGCCCATCACCTTTAACACTGCTGTGCTACCACTTCGTCTTTTGGTAGTTCTTGTGGCTGTAATTGTTCTTGGCTGACAAAAGTGAAGCTTGACACAGTCTTTTATGGAGATCATTTACCATAAATCTGCCACTCATATGATGACATTTAATTATAATTTATTTATTAAAGATATTTACCCTTAATGAACTATAAATACTTTCACGTTAAAACCCCAATATATTATTAGGAAAGAAAACCAGTCAATCTTACTGATGTTTAACATTAAGCCTGTTGGCCTGATTTTATGCATTGCACTGCTGCCACCAATTTATTGCATGAGTGAGTGTACACGTGTTCTTCATAATTATCTAGGCTTATTGTTATTTGGAACCAGAATTTGAACAAATTCTTGTGATGAGCATACAACCAATAAGCTTTATTAATGCACACATTTTTGCATTTCTTTATTAAAAAAATGTTATGCGATGCTTTGTTCACAAAAAATATTGTATACCAGTATCTCTGCTTAAATGTTCCTGCTAAAAACAGCCTTCTGTTTTGTCATTGAGTCAAATCCATGGGCTCATTATTAGTTGACCAATTATTGTATCAAGTAATTATTGTACCAAGTATTGAAAAAGTATTTAAATATTTTTATTGGCTTTCTCAGTAAATGATGTGTGGCAAATTTGGTGACAATTAAACAAAATATGTACAAATATTAGCATAACATTTTTTGGGGGGCAATAATCCAACAATTTACTTTGTGTACAATTTAAGAAATCCAGGAATAAAATAACTTGTAAATTTGAACATGTCTATCAAAATCTAGGGTCTGGGTACTTCCATTTAAGACTTAAATGTGATCAAAAGTAGCTAAAACATTAGCAGGACTTGGCCTGCATCTGGTCAGTATGTGCTTTAGACCCTTTAGACCAAATTACAACTTTATACCCTGTTCTTTTGTTAATTGGTGACTCTAAATTGCCAATAGGATAGTGTGAGTGTGTGCAGAGATAAAGTTCAGCAGACCCCGTGACCCTAAGTTCACAGAATAAGTAGGTATAAGAGATGACTGAATTATAGATGATCTCTACCCCAAAGAGGAAGAGGACTGGCTGTATTACATTCGACATTCAGACGGGGAGAACATGCAAACTCCGCACAGAAAGACCCCATGCCTGGGAAACGAACACTGGACCTTCTTGCTGAGAGGCGACTGTGCTAAACACAATGCCATCGTGCCGCCCTGTATTTCATGCATTTATATAATTAAATTTAAATAAAAAATAGCAAAATATATATTAAATGATAAGCGTTTAAGGTGTTAGACTGCTAACTGGAAGATTGGGGTTTAATTCCCAGCACAACTAAGTTGCCACCATTGGACTCTGAGGAGGTCACTTAATTGCTCCCAAATTGCTCGGTTTTATAAAAGAGATAAATGTCTCTATCTCTATAGAAAAGCGTCTGAAGATATTGTCTTCAATTAATATAAATTGAATGTCCAGCAATATAATGTTATAATATAATCATTATAATATAATCTCCATTATGACATGGTGTGTTATGATTGGCTAGCACTTAAAAACTTATATAATATATATATATTATAATAATATATATATGTAATACTATTGTGGCTGAATGAACTCAGGCTTTAAATTGTGGTAGAAATTTTTCAATAAAAATAGTGGACCTTGATTTAACAGCAAAATGGAGAGTAAATAAAATGTGCTTAAAAATACATGAATCTGATGGTCAGGTGACCACAAACTTTTGGCTTTTTGACTTTAGTCACTCCTACTGTAGCTGAGATGAAAAAAATAAAGTAATGTAAATAAAGAATGTAAGTAAAGTAAATATTAATTATAACCATTTATCTAAATTTAAAATAAAATTAAATTTTACTATATTATTTCATACATTTACATCTGAAGAAACTTTAAATTTTAAAGTGTATGTAATAGCACTAGTAATTAGTAGCTATTATTTAACAAAGGCATTAAGAATACTCATAACATTTAATGCTAAATTCTAGGTTAGAAACAATTTGCATGACCTGTTGTGTCGATGTTTCCAATTTACTTAAATCAAACATAAAAACTACAAAACAACAGTCTTTTAATAGTTTTTAAGGATGAAAAAGGAGTCAAAACATGTAGCAGTTAGGTAAAAAACACTGATCTATTGTTCAGTGCAATTCATCCAGCACCAGGACTTAAGTCATCGTTTCCAACAACAGTAAAGACTGCTGTTCTTTGCCCTGTAAAACAGGTATACAGTAACTTGACATTTAATATATAGTTTTACAACTGGTTCTATGAAACATAAGCCTGACCTTTACTCTGTATACCTACAAGTTACCCGTTTTTAAACATAGCTGGTACCATAAATTACTCGATTTTTTTTTGTTTTTTCCAGCAGTACAACTTTAACAGCAAATCACTCTGTTTGATAGCAGGATGATGTAATACAGAGGGGCACAAGACATATGTTCACATATGTGAATCAACAGAGATGATGTGAAACTCTACAGAAAACCTCCTGCATGCCATCAATAGAACTCACAACTCCTAAAAAAAGTGTGTTTGTGTGAAATGGCTACTTTCCAGTGGCTTATGATTTTCATAAAAATTAATGAACATTTAAAACAGAAAAACAAGATTCCCAACAGACTGGTAAATGTCTGTCAAAACCAGATGCTCTTTGTTTTTTTTAATAAGCGGCATTTCAATTGACAAGTTAAATCAGGTAATCAGGTTTATTAGCATACCAGCAGTTTAGCATATCTTTGATGATTCAATTTAAGTAAAAAAAACGTTTAATTGTGCAGAACGTTAACATTATTAATAGACACTGTCTTAAAGCAAATTTAGAGAAATACAAAATTTAAAATACATTTAATATAATTAATTTATTGTTTTATACCTAGCTCTGGGTAACGGGGATCTGCTGGAGCCTATTCCAGCCCACACAGACTGAGAGACACCCTAGACAGGTCGCCAGTCCATCACAGGGCTACATGAGGAAAACAACCATAAGCACTCACATTCACTCATATGTCAAGCTTCTAAGCTGCCATGAAGACGCTCCAGCTGTTTCCTAGGACTACAGTTGCTTACACAAACAGTGTGAGTGCATAATTCATGCTATCTCTTTGTCACCCAAATGAGGATAGATTCTCTGTTGAGTCTGGATTCTCTCAAGAATTTTTACTTTGTCAGGAAGTTTCTCCTTGTTTTCGTTGCCCTTGGGGTGCTCATCACAGACATAGGGCCACACTTATTTCTATTTCAGTAACATTTCCTAAATATCTTTGATTGTTTATAGCTGCTTTGAGACAATGACCATGACCACGAAATAAAAAAGCAAACTTTTTGCAAAAAAAGTTTGAATTCTGTCACAATTTATAATGCCCACATATAATGCAAATTGAAATATCTTCTGAAAATTGCCCATGAAAGTTTTCCAACAAAAGCTGTTAAATGTTTAGTTATGGAAGCATGAGCTCAATCTCCACCATGGCAACAGAAGCTTGGAGTAACTGTTTGTCTATCCATGTTTTTTTTACAGCAGCCCTAAGCACCTCCTAGAAACTAAGTAATTTTCAATCATATTGCTGGGGACAAAAAAATAAGCATGGCAATTTTTACAGTATGCATTGGAATCTTAACTCTAATCCTGCCCTGGATCATTCTATCATTTATTTATTTTTTTTATATATAATTTATCTCAATGTTATTGTTTATGAATTGGTATACCAAATCATTTCGAAGAATATGTAAGGAAGTAAGAGAAAAGTTTGCTAATGCAGTAGGAATGTTATAATCAATGTAAACAACTTTTAAGTCTATTTGTAAGGTTTAGTGTTTTGTATGTTTTATATTAAGTTTTTGTTTCTGTTCATGCTATTGTTTGTTTCCTGTCATGCGATCCTTTTGTCCATGCGTCCTGTTTCTATTGGTTTTCAGTTCCGCCTTGTCATTTGTGTGTGTTGGTCATGTGTCCCTCCATGTTTAGATTTATAGCCCTTGTGTTTGTATTGTGTTTGTTTGGGATTGCGGGTTTAGTTCATGTACAACTGCAGTAAGTTATGTTGTTGGGTGCTTAGCAGGTTTGTTAGATAGTTAACATAAAGTCAAGGTAGGTTAATGTCAAGTGTTTCTGTTTTTGTATTAATGTGTTTGGGTTTATAACTACTCGCCTTAGTTTGTTCATTACAGAACAAACATTTTATTACCTTTAATTATACAGAAATAATGTCTTGGATCCAGCATAATCCCCTACCAGAGGGTTAGTAAATAGCAAATAAATGAATAAATCGATTGTTTTTTTTTACAGGTTTAATACATTTTAGCCGGCAAATAAGAACAAGATGCAATATTTTTAAAAAAGTGCTGTTGCAATGTTGTTATTGTTATGGTTTGTGTTGATCTAAATGGATGATTAAATGAAGTATTTTTTTATTATTTCTACTACTGCAATCAACTGACAGATCAGGTCGCATACTCAGCTGCATTATACCTGAACAGGAAACCTAAAACGGACCAGCTGTAAAATCTGGACAGAGTTCTAAGCCTGTGCACAGTCCCAGTCTGTAATTCATCGTGGGGGTTTCATGATGCGTCATGATCTCAGAGCTCCGGTGCCATTCCAAAACCTGCCAAAGAAACCAGCGTATTTGGACCTGAAAGTTAAAACACCCTTATTTATTGGCATGGAACGAATTTAATTCCCACCAAGTTGTGCTCGTATTTCTTATATTAAGTGTGCAGAAATCAAATCTATTCTGGCTCTAATGACACTCAATCAGAGTGCTGTTTGGGCTCGGGGCCTATCAGTTTTACAATCAAGGCTTTATTCCCTTGGGCTAACGGCAAAGACTTTGAGGGTGATTACAGAAGGATTGTCTTAAGTACCTTACAGCAAAAAGGCACTGCATGTTAAATCGTATCCTGACAGAACACTCTAAACAAAGAGGGGTGTCAGATTTCTAACAGTTATGGGAAAGATGGTTAAGGATCAGTGTCCGATTTGAGTTATTTGTGTTTATTATGCAGTGTTTCTAATAATGTTTCAGACTGATAATTGTATGGTATGTACTAAAATAGTTTGATTTAAAATATAAAAAGTTTCAGTGCTGTGAAACATTAGTGTTGACCAAAGGCCACTGTGGTTATAAACCCAAGACTGGTAGAAATGGAAAAAATGTTCCCACACTCCCACTCCCCGCCTCACAAAAAGAAAGTCCTTGGTTCGAATCCTGGAGCAGAGTTTGCATGTTCTCCCTGTGCTTGCGTGGTTTCCCACCCGGGTACTCCAGTTTCCTCCCACAGTCCAAAAACATGTGCGTAGTAATTCATAGGAGTGAGTGTGAGTGGATGTGGTTGTGTGTGTGGCCCTGCATTGGACTGGCGACCTGTCCAGGGTGCCTTTCGCCCTATGTGCACTGGAGTCTATCCCAGTGCACATAGAAGATGAATGAATGCATAAATAATAATAATAAGGATACATGTAAAAATGTGTGAAACAAAGGAGATTTACTAATTTCATTGTTTTTTTCAAACATAAACTGTTTTAATAGAATTTACAAGATTTTCAGTACATTTAGAAATGATTTGTGTTCACCTGACCATGATAACTATATGTGGTTTCTCTTCAAATTGTTGCTACAAAGTTGCGTAGAATGCTTTTGTATGTTGTAGCATAGGGCCACGCCAGTGGCGTGTGCGTGTGTGTGTGTGATTGTCTGTGCGATGGACTGGCAACCTGTTCAGGGTGTACCCCTGTCTCTCTCCCTATGTGCCATGGGATAGGCTCCAGCAGGACACCCATGCAAGCGCAGGGAGAACATGTTACCTCTGAACAGAAAGACTACTTACCCGGTAATCAAACCTGGGACTTTCTTGCAGTAAGGTGACCGTGCTAACCACTTAGCCACCATGCAGCCTTCCATGAAATCAGAAATGATAATCCTGGAAGACTAATAATTAAATTATAGATTCAAAAAAGAGAACCGCAGAATTTGGTATGACACAGCAAAAATCTTTATCTTCTTTACCCGCTTATTCCCGAATCCAGGGTCACGGGGGTCTGCTAGAGCCTATCCCAGAGCACATATGGCGGAAGGCAGGGGTTACACCCTGGCCAGGTCGCCAATCCATCGCAGGGCCACGAACACATTCACTCCTATGGGCAATTTAG
>JAOTQW010000009.1:5134391-5146501 GCA_026260075.1 Sisor rabdophorus
GGTGGTGCTGGGAATTGAACCCCGGTCTTTCTGGTAACAGTCCAACACCTTAACCGCTAGGCCACCCCTTCCCTTATTAATTCATTAATTAATTCATTCATCTTCTATACCCGCTTATACCCTAATTCGGGGTCAACCTGGTCTGTTGGAGCCTATCCCAGTGCACGTGGGGTGAGAGGCAAGGGTACACCCTGGACAGGGTGCCAGTCAATCGCAGGGCCACATACAAACAAACAACTCACTATGGGCAATTTAGAGTTTTTGGACTGGTCCTACTTGTTGTGAGGCAAACATGCTAAACACTACGCCAGCGCGTTGCCCTAAATATTTTATTTTGTGTTTCGTTTCATGCTAAATGCTTAAGTAAACCACGATTACGGAATTATTCCTATATAAGTGACAGCTAATTTCTGTATTATATGAAAATTTCATGTTTGATTAGCACTTTTAACATTGAACAAATGACTAGGAATAAAGGTCACAGTAATTATCTCAGCTCTTCTATTCTAAAGGGTTACTTATTTTCAGGATGCATGATGCCATGCTATGGATTTTTAACATTGTGCAGAGAAGAAAAAGGATGTCCATCCATGTCCAAAAGTAATACATGCAAATGTTCAATTGTTTAAGAAAAATGTATTTAGTGATTGTTAATGAGTGCTCATTAAGCTCTTCCATTAATGAACCCAAATTTTCACATGGCCTGCCCCAATCTGTGCATTATTGGGGCACGTTGGGGTCATAATCCCTCTGGCTAATGTGTAGTGCTTGTATCATTCATTCCTCCACATAATCAATAGTATATAAGCCACAAAATATGTCCTACCCTATACTAATAAATAAGTGGGGTTTTAGTTTTGTTATCAGGCCTCTTTGCCTCACTCACTTACTCAATGACTCACTTACTCACTCGCATAAATTCCACATTCCCTTTAGGCTCACCCCACAATGTTATGAGATACACATCACAATGATTTTATTGTGAGACCATTTATTTATTCATCTTCTATACCCGCTTATTCCCGAACTTCATAGGGGTCCGGGGTCATAGAGGCCCTATCCCAGCACACACATCACTATTATTAAGCTTTTCAAAAAGCTTTTTTAAATCTGTCTATAGCACAATTTTAATGAATTCATTTTACATATATTGCATTGGGCTATATGAAAGAGTGGCCCATATTCAAATTGCTTAAAGAAAAATAAAATTTAAAGTTCATCAAAAAAGAAAATATATAGTTTTTCATGAAGGCAGATTTTGTGGTTTGAGCATCATTCTCTGGAGATGCTTTTCATTAGAAGGAACTGTAAATCTGTTCAGGATTGATGAAAAGACAGATGGCAATAAATACAAGCCAAGCCATGAATGCATTTCAAAAACATCTAACTATATCATTTTTTTTTACTGTAAATGTGTGCTTAGGAAATTAAAACAGAGACATGTAGTTGTGATTTCAGCAAAAGGCGCTTTAGTATATAGTATAAAGTACTACTCATGTTGTGAAAATCTAATTTTAAAAAAGATACAAAAAAAAAACATTACAATTTTCAGTTTGTGTTTTAACAAAACAAGAAAAACTTAAAATCAGTAAACAATATTGAATATAAGTGTAATTTGACTCTCAGTACGGAATCACAACTAGTAGGTGGAAACACAATCTCAGAGGGATGAATTATACAACAAGCTAAACGCCTACAGTGTATTAGAGTGTTGTACAGTACAAAAAGCTTTGAAAAGATCTTAAGCAAAAACAACCTACACAAGTAAACACATAAAATCTTCAGTTGTTAGTTTTAAATGGCATTCATAATGCTTATTTTTCTTTAAATGACACAATTGTTTACAATAATTTCAATTATGTTTTTTTATTATTATCTTTATATGTGTGTGATTAACATGAAAAACATGCAAACTCCGCAGAAAAAGCCCAGGAATTGAAACAGGGACCTTCTTAATGTGAAAGTCCTAACCACTAAGTCACAGCAACACACTTCTTTGTGTGTTTGAAATTACATTTTTCTCTTTTACTGAACTACAATTACATTTGCAGCATTTAGCAGATGCCATTTTCCAGGGTGACGTACTTTCATCTTTTATACAACTACATACTTTATACAAAGGGCCCACTAGTGGCAGCTTGGTGGTGCCTGGAATCGAACCCTGATTTTTCGAATTAGAAGTCCAACACCTAAACCACTGTGCTTCGCTATCCTTAAAGCTAAGGGACTCAAACACTGTTCCAGCATTACAATGCCCATGTTAAACAAAGACTTTGAGTCCATGAAGACATAGTGTGTTAGTTGGAGTGGAAGAACAATTATCTTGCCAATATTATTAGGGAGGATAATTAACACAAATCTCTACAGCCTACTCCACAGTTTAGTGGAAAGCATTTTCAGAATGGTGGAAGTTGGTATACAAGGTTTCAGATAAGTATTAAATGGAAGTTTAGCAAGGATTTTTATGTATTTATTTTCTATTTAAAAAAGCATCAATTGCAACATTCTGAATTTGTATTTAAAGTGGTGTGGTGGCGTAGTCACCTCACAGGAAGAAGGTTTAATTCCCAGGCAGAGGGTCTTTCTGTGCAGAGTTTGCATGTTGATTGGGTTTTCACCGTGTACTCCCACAGTTTAAAAATATGTACATTAGGTTGATTGGAGTTTTTGTATATTGATTGGAGTGTGTATATTTGTTTGTCTATGTGTGGACCTGGGATTAACTGGAGACCGCTCAAGGGTGTACATTTGCTTTTCGCCCTATGTGCGCTGAAATAGGCTCTACCAGACCCATCGTGACACAGAGTTGAAAAATAAGCGATACATGTGATACAGAAGATACATGAATGAATGAATACATTTGTATTCTTGTGTCCTCACTAAACATCATCTTATATCATGCTCACAGTCCATTTCAGGACTACAAGTGTCCTTCATCTTGACCGAATACTGCATGCATTAGCTGGTGACTAGCCAATAATAATTAAATTAAAGGCTTATAATTTATTGTGGCATTAAAGTGATAGTGCAGGACATGGCTTAGAGTGATGCAGCTTAAGAAACAGATTTTCTGCTTTCTATTTTCACATTGACATTACAGCATTTAGCAGACACCCTTATCCAGAGCAACTTTCATTATTCACTGTTATACAATTAAGCAATGAACAGTTAAGAGTCTTGCTCAGGGGCCAGTAGTGGTTGTGGCTTAGTGGTGCTGAGAATTGAAAACAGGTCTTTAAGTTGGTAGTTTTTTACAAAAAATCCTAAAATAAAAACTTGCATTGAAAGCATAAAATCTTTTTTTCTGCAGTGTAAATGTAGCGATAGACACAATGTGTTAAAACTGTTTTTCAGAAAAACTTTTTCCTCTTTATAGAACACTAATTAAAGCAGCACAGTGGCATAGTAGACAGCAAGAATGGCCCTGGTTGAATTCCCAGGTAAGGGATCTTTTTGTGTGGAGTTTACTTCGGTTTTCTTCCACAGATCAAGAGCAAAAACAAATAGGTTGATTGGTGATTCTAAATTGCCCATGGGAGTAAGTGTGAGTATGTTTAGTTGTTCGTCTATGTGTAGTTCTGTGATGGACCAGCAACCTGTTCAGGGTATACATCTGCCTTTCACCCTATGTGTGCTGGGATCGGTTCCAGCGGACCCCCGAGACCCCGAGCTAGGAAATAAGCGGTTATAGAAGATGAATAAATGAATTAACACACTAATTAAAGATTCTTTGTGCTGGAGGTAATAGTAAGTGACTAATTACTTTAACAAGAGCTAATTTGTGTCAGTAGCTTGCACACCTGGAGTCCAATTAATAGAATGAGTTTAAATTTGTTGAGCTTTAAATATTATGCATTGTGCAGGTTTTGTTTATGATTTTATTTGCCTTAGGCCATATGTCTCACAAACACAGTGTTTTCTCATTTAATTATTTAAAATAATCTCATCTATATATAAAAAATGCCAGAGGAAGCGCTGTCAAGAGCATGCCAAGCCAACAGATGGCATTATAATTCTGGCTATTTAAAAACCTTAAAAATGGTTTATCGGAATGGTGTCATTAGTAGTAAACTGCAGTCCAAACCTTGACCACTAAGATCCCACCTCCAGCAAATGAAATTGTTTTGGCATAACAGTGGCCTGTGCACAAATCACCCAATCATTGAATTGAATTAACTTAAGTGTTTAGCACAAAGTCCTGACTCTGACTCAGCTTATCTGAATACCTTTGGGATGAACTAGAAAAACAACTGCACTCCCCACGATCTTGTTAATAACATCGTGGCAGAATAAACAAATCCCTAGGCCGAAGCTCTACAAAAAAAGAAAGCTTTCCATAGGTAATTTTTTTTTAAATATCAGCAGTCTTGGCAGTTTTGATTTTATAAGCAGTACATTCTTTCCTCGAGGCATTAGGCAAAGACAAATGTTGTCATGATGTATAAAACTCAACTAAATTACTGTCTCCTGATTTCACTTTATAACTGGTGGAAATAAAATAATTTTTAAAATGTAAGAAATATCTAAAATCAGCAGAATAGAATACTAGTGAATTGTAAAAAAAGAGAAAAAACTTGTGCCTGCTACTGAGCATTTAAAATTGTAAGAGATTCTCTAAAAAATATAAACGAAAGGTAAGCCAGAGCTCTCACACTGCAAGCCGACAAAGTTCTAAATCTACATCAGTTACTAAAAGTTGATTATGGTAAGATATAATTTAAGATAATAAAAGAAATATTGTTTTTGATTAATTGATTGATTGATTGGTTAATTGATAGATGGATTAGTTAATTGATTGATTGAGCGATTGTCAGGAAGTGGCAAGCTCACAATGCATACTTTAAATACAATGTATACTAAATTCTGCTAGGAATTATGACAAATTTTATTTAAATCCAATATTTAATTTTATTTTATTTTAATCCAATACTCTCGGGCAAAAAATTTAAGATAGCAGCCCAGAAACTTAAAATATTTTCTTCCAGAAAGTTACAAGATCCTCTTACATTTTATTTCTAAAAGCTCAGTGCTACTTTTCTCGCCAATGCAAAAAAACACAATTTTTAGATTGATCCATGCATCATTTAAAAAAATTGAGCTGCATCAAAAATGCTGTGGGAAACATTACTGCATGACCTCAATCTGAAGCATGTGTGCAATGAGTCCAAGGGAATAGTAACACAAAATTGTGGGTGATGAAAGCAGCCAGGAAGCAGTGTACCAGGTAAACCTCCTTTGCTTCAATATAAAATATATATTGCGGTTTGCAGAAAAAGCAATATCTGCAAAAAAATGAGCAAGAGGAATGATCAGTGCTTTAGAGTGTGTGCCCCTGTTTCTTTTATTTAGTACAGGCAGTGATAAATCCATGAGCCCAGAAAATGCACAATTTGATGTTGACAAGTCTAGCTGTGTTCAATGTGAGTGGCTACCACTGTGTGTTCTCTGGTCTGCCTGTGTTTAAGGACAACTGCCAGGTTGTGCCACAGACCTGTCCCTCACCTTCGGCTTAATTTTATTATGACAACTCATCTTTTTTTCCTTCTTTAATTCTGTGATGTTGCAAATTGGATTGTCAAGAAGTTTCAGGAGAATAATAGGCAGACAGCAGCATTCAAGTTTTTTCTGCCATGCCATTTCTAGGCCAAATATGGGCAGCCCCAACCACATACCACAAAATCAAAAAATGGGAAGACAATCCTAGGCTGCAGCCCAAGAAAGGAGAACAGATATAATAATTGCCATTCTTGTGGTCAATTCATTCAATTCAACTAGTTTGTATTTGTATAGCGCTTTTAACAGTTTCAAACATGTCATGTTGCTTTACACAAGTCACTTCACCATAAGCTTTAGAACTCTCGGGACACATAGAATCACACATTAATGTTTGGTGCTCATACCTTCTCAGTGTCCTACAGTGATTTAGCATAGCAGTCCCTGGCATGCAAAGCATACTAATACTGTGTTTTTCCCTTTGGCATTATCACCTCATTTTCATCAAATTTTACCAAATGTGTGAATGCCTCCTTGGCTCCCTCACGACTAGGTATTTGAACATAGAACTACATCTATGACTCGCTCAGGCACCCATTTATCCTGCTATGGTAAAGGGTTACTTAACAACGCAAGCACAATTGTCTGCTGCTTGTGTCAAGGCAACCTGCATGACCAAAAGGAGATTGTAATAAGGGTAGCTACTTACTGTCATACAGTTTTTCAAAATGGCTAGGTCTAATAAAAGCAGCCTAGAACATGCTTTCTTTTTAGTCTGCTGCATGAGACTAGGTGGCTCAAAACAAAAAGTATGGCCTTATTGTCATTGCATAATGTTGACAACAGATGCCTCCCTCAAATGTTGTCATAAGTGGCAGACATGCTTTCACATAAGCTTGACACATTGCCTGGCAATGCTGACTGTGTTTTGTTTACTGTGATTGTTAACTTGGACAACAAGACCACCAGATGGGTCTATGATTGTGCGTGTGTGTTTATGCATTGGTTGAATGCAGCAAGAAGAGTTCAGGAAGACTTGAACCCAGGTCTTTCTGTTCTTTCTTGGTGTTGGTGTGTGTGTGTGTCTGGGGGGGTGTTGAACCAGGTTTGTCTGGTCTCCAGATTAACAATTAAGTATCTTAACCATTTGAGCCAGCACTCAGGGATCAGATTTGATTCTTCCAAAACTTTGGGACCTTAGGCCTGTGACCACAAAATGGTGTCAATTCAACCTTTAGAATATAGACCTATTTACATACATGTTGCTGCAGTGGCTGTTATAATTCTCTCTTTTACATCCAGGCAGGACAACCAATGTTCTGAAAACATAGCTCCTGAAGGGACACAGCTTACAGCATCCAGTTTCTCAACCGAGGTTGGTGAGACCTTACGCCAGTCTATAGCTTCCCCCATGAGGAAACAATATGCCCTGAAATTCAATAACTTAATTATTTTTTCAAAAACAACAGGACCCAGTTCACTACCTGGTAGATAGATGTGGAATACTTGCAAAAACATTTTTCTGAAGGACTATCTACATCCATCATAAAGGAGGTAGAAGCTGGTTGCCTTAGCTTTTTACCATACTCCTCTGGGTGAGTCAGTGGGCAGAGACTCACTTATGATATGTTTTATCCATAGCACAGGGAGCTGAGACCTACACAATAATTAATAAACTTTAATATAAACTTTGAAAATAAACTTTTCACCTGGAGGTCGTTCTAAAACGTCTTACGAAACCCACTTTTAAACCAATAAAGAAAATATTTTAGAATATTAAATTATAATAAGTTTTGACTTTAAAACTTTTTCCACTCTTTCATTGGGCATGGGTAAAGCCATCCAACACCTGTGATCTAGGTATGATTCAATGTGCCAAAAGCCCATAGTACTTCAGCCTTCTGGTGTAAGTCAGATAAGCTGTTTCTCTGCTTCTGGTGAAAAGAGAATGGGTGGTTTACAATACACTTCCATATGATATGCCGCATCTGTAGCCATATCATGGAATTCTTGTCAGTGCTACTTCAGACTTTAATATTTACCTGGTAAGCCTCTGGTTGCATTTTTATGCTTCCTGGTTAGCTTATCATCTTTTGTCATTTTTCATTAGACTGATCACACACATTGCCTCAGACGCAAGGTCATACATAGTCATTTCCTCATAGCATTTGTGGTCATAGATTTGTCTTTTCCTCTGGAAACTATGTTTACATACATATAGATGATAAAACTAGAGATTAATTTATGAGGGGCCAATAATTCTAAAGTCAAATGCAGTATGAACAACTAAGGGATGAACATTAATATATAAAAAAAGAGTACTTACTTCCCTGTTTATCCGAATCTAGAAATCCCAATTTTAAAGAGAATAAAAGAAGGACATAAAAGAAGAAACAAAGAGAGGAAAAGTGTAAAGAAGGCTAATTAAAGTATAGACTTAAAACAAGAAGGTGATAAGGATTTGAGAAATCAGAGAGAATTCCTTCACAAGATGCAATGTTCAGAATTTAACTAGCGTTTTTACAAGAATTACTTCTTAATTTATGACCTTAAAGACCTTAAATAGCTCTGTAATTAGATCATGTCTATTATATAACCAATCCGCTCATAATTGGATTTATTTGTTTTTCTATTTGCTTTTATTAAAAAGAAAAACAATGCCAATCCTGCTCAGTACATTATTTCACTGCAGTGCATGTAGTGCATTGCAGTGCACTTCATGTGAAGTATTATCTATTAAGATTTTAGTTTGGTTTATAGAATTAATAACTTAAAAACACAAGAGCTCTAAGAAATTAAGGACATATGCAAAATGGCCAAAAGTTTGTGGACACCTTACCAGCACCGCCTTAAAGCATTAAAATTTACAATAATAAAGTCATCATCTTGCACCTGTAACCCCAATGCTGGTACATCAGCATTGCCCCAGATGTTATACTGGCCCCTGAAATTGCCCATAGTTTCCCAAATTCTTATATTAAGACAATTATCTGTCCTTATTATATGGCTGACTAAAATAGTTTAAGCATTTTGGCAACATGTTTTTATGGCTATCTCAATAATAGGGTATGCTTGAGCATTATGCCCTAGGGAGGCATATAGAAATCTAGCTTAATTTAATAACTCCTTCATAGCCCACTTTTAATCCACACAACAGCTAGTCATTCACAAAGGATTTTACACAGAGGGCAGCAAAATAACTTATATCCACTTATTGAGTATCCTCGGTGTGGTTCCTTAAGCTTAATCAACGCCATTAAATAAATTTCTAGCATTTAAAGCATTTGACATAGAGTTAAATGCAAGTCTTAGTAAAAATGAAAAGAAAATGTACAAAAGAAACCCCTTTAGTTGTCTGTTTTTTGTTGTTCCAATCAAACAAAACCTAGTGTAAATTAGCGAACCAGTTTGTATATATTTGGCCTACAGTATACTAAATCCGTTTTTTGTACTCAACATATCATAATTTTATTTTTAGTATTTGGCAGATATCTTTATCTAACATGATCTACAATTATCATATTCATATAACTGAGCATGCGATGATCTGGTGACCTGTCCACGGTGTACCCCTTCCTCTCAACTAAAGTGCGCTTGGTTTCTCCAGCAACCCCCCATGACCCGAGTTAGGAAATAAGCAGGCATAAAAGATGAACCAATTATATACGAAGGGTTTACGGCCTGTGCTACCTTCTGTGATACTACTGACTCGCTAGGTATTTCTGATTTTGTAACCAGTCTGTACATTCCCTAATCAGGTCACAGCCGCATTACACTTTTGCATAATAAACCTTTTCTATATAAGTAATATATTATAGCATACCCCAATCACTTGCTTGGATGACTATATCCTATGCACTAAATCGTCTGTAGTGTGTAAAGACCTCTCTATTATTCTGTGATCATCAACATATTCTAATAGCAGGCGATCAGTAATCTTCACCCAAACGGTTTCATTACCCACATTGTGAGAATAATAAGCAGTCAATAAATGTACATCATGATCTGTCTTTACATAGAGCCAGCTGTATAAACCTCCCCTGAATGCAGCCTCTGAGAATTTTCTGTAATGGCCCTTGCATTTGGCTCTTACCCACCATTAATTCTTCTTTCTTCCAAAACTGTAGAATAATTTCTATTCTAGGTAGGGAAGCAGCTGGGCTTTCTGCCATTTACTATTAGAAGGCTGCAAAACTGTATCTGTTGTTCAGTTTACTCCCTGCTGTGAGCACACAGTGTGAGAGAGGATAATTAATATTCAACGACATTTATAAATTCTGCTGGCTTTACACATCACATTTGGCCTTATACTGTATTTAGGGCCAGGTTCTTCAAATAGTGGGTGATCATGCTCTATATATGCTATGGACTGATTATGGACTATTGCCATTCATCAGGAGAAAATGCGGATTATCCTTTTGTAACTTTTAAGACATTAGTAAAGATCAATAATTTACAAGATGTTTAAATGATGTGTTTGTAACAACCCTCATTCTTATACAAACATTGGGCCAGATGTTTGCTTAGGGTCCCATTCAACTATAGTCACCAGTGGTGTGTGTGTCGATATTTGCTGGTATAGATTTAAACAACCTAAAAGAGACACACAGGATTGAGGCATTGTTTTCAGTTTTTTTCATACACATTTTTCAGCCTGTTCAGATAAGAATGGAAATTGGTGGAGCATAATGTAGCAGGACCCAGCTGGGTTCACAGCCACAAGCTGATGACTTCCTTTCCAAGGGAAAAAAGAAAATGTAGAAAAACTCTACTAGTTCCTGCAGACACGATTCTGCTGGTATGAACAGTAATGAAATAGATCTATTATATATTATAGTGCTTAAATAAGTAACAGTATGCCATAGCCAAATATTTGTGCATCTGAGTAAAAAAAGGCAAACAGGTAATTATAAAAAAATGAAGTTGTTTAACAGCAAATACCACAAAGAGAATATAGAATAAGAGACTGAAAAAGGAGTGTAAAAAATAGAATAGAAAAAAGAACTTACATCAATATAGTTGGCATTGACATAATCAGAGTTGGGGTCAGCCAGGAGAGAGTGCATTTTTACATGATGGCGTTCATCTATAAAGTCAAAAAATAAAGGTTTATGGTATAGCTTTAATGCAATAGAATATAATTGATAATAACACAATGTTAGCTGCTGAATTAGCTTAATATATGTCAAGAACTGTCTAAATGTTCTAAAACAAAACCTAATAAAGGAAACATATTAATAGTATAATAGAGTTTAAATATGTCTAATATAGCACAACATGTGTAGAGAGTTAAACTCACGAGACAACAGAGTATCATGTCTGCCTTTAGGCTTGTCTTTCCTTTTGGTGATGTCCCATCCATCAAAGAAACTCTGTTATAGAAAATGAGCAAAGATTTAGAGAGGCGATCAAATTGCTTTAAATCACTTTTTTTTAGTTTGTAACAGTTTTAATCATTTTTATATACTTTTAATCTACCCAGGGACAGGAGTAAAATGTTACCACTAATATAAGTTGTCTTAAAACACATCCTTACTTTGTTGTATTTTCTTTACAAACAGGATACTGTTTGAAAATAAGGACTAGATATCTAATAAGGACTAGACATATGTTAGATGTAGAGCATAACCTTCTTTATGTCTAATTGTGAAGGGATCAACTACATAAATAATTTGGGAACTAATGTGGAGAAATAGTTATATTGTACAATATTTTACAGAAAATAATCTATATTTTCTATACACCATAGCAATATTTATTGGCAATAAGCAACCATTCACATTTAAGTTTTATGCCAAATAATTCTGGCAGGTAATACATCTAATTAACAATTTAAAATAATAGTTTTTGAACATTATCTTGTACATTAGGTTAATGGGTGATTCTAAATTTGCTCATAGGAATAAATGTAAGTAAGAATGTGCATATGGTTTATGTGTGGCTCTGAGGAAGACAGTCAACCTGTCCAGGTTGTACTCCTGCCTCTCGCCTTATGTGTGCTAGGATAGGCTCCAGCAGACTCCTGTTACTTCAAGCTGGGGAATAAGCAATTTAGAAGGTAAAACATATATCATGCAGGAAACAATGATTATTTACCTCAAGCTATCAAACTAATACAATAACATCCACATACTAAATCAATATGAATCATTGTTTATAGCTCCACCCACATAAATACAGAAAAAAAATCTTTAAATGCACTTGCATATTAATGGAAGATTATTGGCTGTTTTGCACAATTATTACTACTATTGCACTATTTGTAATATTTAATCTTTTTGCACACTATAGTCTGTACTCTTGTCAGCACTATATCATGTATCTAACTCTGGTGTTTCTATTGGGTTTTTTGCACTCTCTGGGTTGCACTGTTTGACCAGGTTGCTTTAATCCGTAGCTCTATAATTTATGTAGCTTAATTGTCTTAAAGAGGGCGGCGCGGTGGCATAGTGGTTAACACGGATGCCTCCCAACAAGATGGTCCTTGGTTCTGTGCGGAGTTTGCTTACTCTGGTTTCCTCTTACAGTCCAAAAACATTAGGTTGATTGGTGACTCAGAATTGCCTATAGGAGTGAATGTGTGAGTGTGTGGTTGTGTGTCTGTGGCCCTGCAATGG
>JAOTQW010000009.1:5148676-5160324 GCA_026260075.1 Sisor rabdophorus
CAGGACCTTCTTGTTGTGAGGCAACGGTGCTAACCACTGCGCCACCGCGCCGCCGCTAGGTAATTTAGTTGGGTTAAATAGCCAAATCTGCATTTATATGAAGATTTACTCAGATATAGTTAACTCCTACATTATCATGTTGCTATCAACAACAACATAGATAAATACAAACGAAAAATTATACAATTCATTGTTCTACATGTTGTATGGTATTAAATGTTACAAAACCTTTCTGCATCTTTAAATAGGTTTAATAGTTTATTTAAACAGTAAGATTTAGCAAGTCAGTCGAACTTGTTAAGAATAAGTGTGTCTAGCAGATTCTAGTGAGTGTTTTCCAGTTGAAGGACCATAGCAACAGTAGTCAGGTTTTTTAGTTGATTTAAGTGACTAAAAAAAATTTTGTTCAGGTCCTTCCATTAGCGAAATAACCCCTACATCTTTTGTTCTGGTGAATTCACTTGACCTTGGAGATGGGAAATCTGAATAGATTACATTTCAGAATAAATTCCTGAGGATTTGAATCCTTCTGAATTCCATCTATACAGTCAGGTGATTTCAAATAAACACAAGATGCAAAAATATAAGGGTTTACTGTGCACATTATTGCTCTAAAACCTAATATCATCCACAGGAAAAAAACTTACACACTACTTTTTACTTGATTAATTAAACCCTGCTCTGTAGTAAAGTTAATATTGCCTCTTTTGTTGTTAACCTAATACAATGTGGCAAACATACAGCAGAAATTCCACAGTATATGTGGAATATATTTAATAAAATTTTTTTTACAGCGGTAGCGTAGTGGTTAGCACGGTTGCCTCACAACAAGAAGGTCCTGGGTTCGGATCCAAGGCACGGGATCCTTCTGTGCAGAGTTTGCATGTTGTACCCGCTCTTCCTCTGGGTACTCTGGTTTCGTCCCACAGTCCAATAACATGTACATTAGGTTGATTGGAGACTCTAAATTGCCCATAAGTGTGAAAGTGAGTGTGGTTGTGTGTGTGTGGCCCTGCAATGGACTTGGACATGTCCAGGGTCCACTTGCCATTCGCCCTATGTGCACTGGGATGGGCTCCGCAGACCCCGTAACCCCGGATTCGGGAATAAGAAGGTAAAGAAGAATTAATCAATCAATCAATCAATCAATCAACCAGGGAAAAATATCTTTATCTCTAAAAAACAGGACAAATTAGATAAGATAAGATAAGATAAGATAAGATAAGAATAGAATAGAATAGAATAGAATAGAATAGAATAGAATGAATTCAATAAAACAGAATACAAATATTAAATATAATATGGTAAACATATAGAAAAGGATAAAATAAAAAAAGAATAGGACAAAAAGAATAGAAAATACTAAATAGAATAAAAAATAAAATAAAAATTGTGTTAAACAATAAAAAAGAATAAAAACATCAATTACAATAGAAGAAATATATAAAATAGCCTAGAATAAAATAGATAATTTTATCTTGTATGTAATTAACTAATAACAAATCCAGGGTACATTTTTTTTCATGTTTGGCATAAAATTATAGCTAAAAAACGCATTTTCTCATACATTTTCGGAATGCATTGATCTATCATTTTTTAATTGTATTTAAATGTATAAAAAAATATTTTCGTGCAATGACATTAAATGAATTGTATCCTTCCTAAAATCCTCCATTATATTTGTATAATCTTTAATTATTGGTTAAAAGCTTTAGCTAAAGTTTAATGGTTAAGATGGACTGCTTATTAAAAGATTATATTTAGTTTAGTTCGGTAAAAACGTAGTTTTCTAGATGGCAAACTAAATATAACTGGTTGTGTGCTAAATTAATATCAAGTGTTTAATAGTGCTATTTAATAGATACATCGGTCAACATCGATTTAGTCTTTGAAACTAGTCAAGCAGTGGTTTGGATCTGAAGGAGTGTGTAAAATAATAATGTTTTGGCACAATTAAAGGTTCTGCTCCGTTTTTGGTAACATATGCAAACACCAGTGTTCGGAATCAAAGGAACTACTGAATGTGGAGAAGCACAGCAATGCATATGCATTGTAATGCTTTAAAGTGATATAGTGCAAAATGTACTAATTTACATGGTCATAAGTCGAAGGGTATTGAAATATTAGTGGACATGTGATCTTGAAGCAGTGGTAAGGTAAAGATTTTTGAATAAGAAATAGTAATCTGGTAATGCAATTAAATCAGGTCTTCTATAATAAATTTTCCCTGTGTCTTGCATTTGTCTGTAAAGCTTTTATTATTGGTTGTTTGTGAATACTTACTCCTTGCACTACAGCTATGCACGTCCATAAAGGTGTGTGTGGTATGCTGTTCATCCTGCTGCAGGGTGCCCTGGTCAGCTGTGCTACAGTCCAGAGATCCTAACCTTTGCTTCTTTTCTTGCCGATACGGCATGGCCCCTTTGTTTATGTTTACTTTTTTCCGTCTAAATAATAAGTGAGAGAAAGACACACAAGCTGACATTTAATTTTATATAGTGTAAAAATCATGGGAAGGAAAAATAATTACAAACAGGGATTTTAATATTACATGGGGAAGTGAATGGAAATCTGATGGTAACTCTGTAGTGAAGGTGTTGGCCTGCTAACCATGTAAGTTGCTTTGGATAAGGGCATCTGCTAAATGCTAAATGTAAATCCAAAGAGAAATGTCACAAAGTGAGCAAATGTCAGCATAAAGTTAAAGAAACAATTAAAAATGATTGATAATATCAAAAGGGAGGTACGGTGGGGTAGTGGTTAGCGTGGTCACCTCACATCAAGAAGGTCCTGGGTTTAATTCCCAGGCAAGGGGTATTTCTGTTTCTTTCCATGGGTTTCCTCACGCAGTCCAAAAACATGTACATTAGATTGATCGGTGACTCTAAATTGCCCATAGGAGTTTGAGTGTGTGTGGTTTTTTGTCTATGTGTGGCCCTGTGATAGACTGATGACCTATCCGGAGTGTACCCTTGCCTTTCGCCCCCGTGACCCCAAGTTAGGAAATAGGTGGGCTAGAAGATTAGTGAATGAATAATATCAATACAATAAAAATCAGTAAAAGAAAAAAAATAAGGTGTATCCACTTACGGATTGTAAGGGTAAAAATAGAAGTCCCTTCTGTGTAGCACAGAGAGAAGCAAAGAGAGGTAATGTAAGAAAAAGGATAGAAATTTAAAGCATGAGGGAAAAAATGAGAGTTGAAATTTTCAACATTTACATTTAATTAGACGTTAGACAAGCAAATGTTTACTCTGGATGATGCACATGAGAGGCATGAAAAAAATCTGCGAACTGCATTACCTGCTCTAAAATAAAAGATCACTAAAGAGCAGATTTGCCTAAGTTTTCTTAACTTCGGTTTGACTACAGTTTGAGAAGTGATATTGATGCCATCATAGCTGGAACTCTAAGAGAAATTACATGGCAGTGTGATGCCTGAACCCCCTGTGGTTCCTTAAGAGATACTTTACTATCTTTGTGACCAGCTGGGCTTCAGGGTGTAAGGTTCTGCATTACTTGCCGATGAAAAGGTATGACATGTAGAGATTTTAGCATGAACAGTAACCCTAAGGGCCTTTGTGCTTCTAGCGGGATCGTCCTTTGCCAAAAATCTGCTTTAAGGTGCTGGTCTGCTGGCCCAGGAAACACAGGAAACCAGACTCAAGAGGCCAGTTCTTCTAGCAGACTTTACAGGACAGCTTCAAAATCCAGTTCAGTTTTCACCTACAGTTATTCAATGGGTTGCTCAACTGAAGAAACAAGGTTAAGAAACAAGAGATGAGAACTCCTGCCGAAAGTTCAATCTGGATTCTACAGTTGATACTTTATAGTTCCAAAGATGGAAAGAGTATTGCATCTGATTTCAGACCTGTGCTTTTTTAACCAGGCAATAAAAATTGCTGATGAAGTCATACAGGTTATATTACAAATTAGATAAAAAATCTGGTTTATACCTTTACTGCAGAGCTTTAGAATACTTATTTTCATATATCCATTATTCCTCAACAAAGAAAGTTTCTGAGGTTCGAATTTGGGGGCAAAACATTTCAATATTGAATTATACTTTTCAGACTCTCTCTTTCTGTCACCAGGTATGTTCATAAAATGTATTGATGCTGCTCATTAGTTTCTCTAGAGCAATGGGATATCAATGTAAATAGACAAAATTTAAATAGCACAACCAGTTGACAGGGCTAAGGTGCAATACCAAGAATGGAGGCAGCTGTCAGCTTTGCACCTTTTGGTAAGTTGCATATGAGACCAGAACAGGTGGTGATTTAAAACCATTTTTTTCTGAGGGCAAATCAATTCACAAAATACATGTCTCAATGTCATGCCCTTAACCTTGAATATATTTAGAGGAAACCCTCATTTAATCCTGCTTTTTTTCACCTTACAGGCTGGGGTGCAGACATAGCGGGCAGCTACACCTAAGAGCTGTGGTCACATATATTGCCTGGAGATGCTCTAAGAACAATGAAACACATCCACATCAGGCATTAAAACAATTCCTATTTGACCTGAATGGCTAACATGTGCTAGTACCTATAAACAATGTTGTTTAGTGGTCAGTGGTCGCTTACAATAACCACCTAGGGGTTTGCACTTATGCCTGCTTTTCATGTTAGCATGTCTGATATTTTAGTGGACTCAAGGTGAATTTTAAGTGCTGAGCACAAACTATAGTCATATCTCCTTTTTGCCCCATTCGTGCTACTACTTTGAGGAGAGCAGGAGCAAGGAGCTTCACACATACTGGCCGCCAGATGTACAGTTCTAGTGTGCTGTCTACATAGTCAGATGTACTGTCTACATAGTCGGATGGGCAGCTCTAGTGTACGGTCTACATAGTCATCCCTTCTAACTACCCATCAGGAGGGACCTCCTTTGATAAGTGTGGATGACAAGCCCAAACCCAATTCAGAGCAGTCCCACAAGGAAACTATCCTTTTCAAGAAAACATGTTTGTTTTTTGGTACAGACACAAACAGCCTGATCCATTTAACTGACTGGTTGGTTGGTTGGTTGGTTCAATGATGAAATTCCTGCAGGAATGCTTTTCTGCAGGGCGAGCACCATATACCATATGGAGATTAGCGGTCTTCTTCATCAAGAAAATCTACTTATCTATGTATTGTCCACCCTGCCTGCATGTAAAAGTCATTCCATACCCATGGCCTGAAACAGTCAAATAGTGATGAAATAGTGCTGTGAAAATACAGTATGACATTTACAAAACATCAGCATGGTTTTTAATCTCATCCCATTGTTTAATTTCATTTAGAGCTTTAGAAATACACTCTAAATCCATGCTGCATATACGAAAATTGAGATTTCTATCATTTTTTAAATACATTTTTCTAATTTATAAAAACTTTATAACCCTTTCATTGAAAACTTATAAAAATTTAAATGGCCAGCCAAGTTTAGGTAACATATATTTTGGAATCAAGATTATAAAGATCAATTGTATAGCAGAACTCTCGGTGGATTAGTGAACACTCATCCAGACAGAATGGCTGTCTCATTGTTGATAGTAGACTTTAGACATTGACATATTTAGGCCCCTTTAGGGCCAAAAAGGCCACAGTGTCACATGATGTCAGGAGCATTCTATATTTCTTTAAGCTTTGGGACATTTATATTACTGTCTTACAATAACTGCAGAGACAAGCTTCAGTTCCACTGAAATGACCCAAATAAAAATGTCAGGCTGGGGCACACACACACACACACACACACATACACACACACACTCTTACCCTTTCTTGACGATAATTACAATGGCTCCCAGCAAAAGGACAAAGACCACTATTCCTCCAGCAGAAGCCCCAAGTATCAGCCCCATATCCTCAGAATTCTGAGAGATCTCCAGTGTATGTTTATGATCCTTACATGCAGCTGAAAAAGATGACAAGAATATTTTTTATAAAAATGTCCAAAAAGATTCTTTCCCTTTCACTTGATAAGTTAACGTCTTTTTTTCATTGCATGCTTAGTTACCTTTCCATGATGAATTTCTGTCATACTAGATTTCTTGCCGTTTGTATTTTTTAATAACAGAAGTGGCTGTAGTGGTTTTGTCGATATAAAAGTAGTATCAATTAAAAGTAGAATAGTAAAATAATATGTGATTCGCAGTAGCAATAGCTTCTGTAAAATTAGTAGTATTCTTACTCTAGTAAACATATATATAGTAGATTTAATAATGTGGTAAATTGATCTATTTGAATATATTGTTTTATGAGTTCACTAGTTTTCTGTTGTGAATAGTCTTGCATATGGATACTGTAACAAACCAAATACCAAGTACCAAGTACCACCCTGCCTTCCGCCCTATGTGTGCTGGGATACGCTCCAGCAGACCCCTGTGGCCCTGGATTCAGGAATAAGCGGGTAAAGAAGATGAATGAATAATATAAACCTGGTTTATCAACAAAATATAAAATAAACATGTACACTAAATCCTGTTTATCAGCAAAAATGTTGGCTCCTAGTTATGAAAAATTAGTGGGAAAAAATTTCAACTGAGAGGTGAACATACCTGGTGGCCAACTACAAGAAACATCTGACCTCTGTAATTGTCAACAATGCTTTTTTCATCAAGCAAAGCCAAGTGTTGTTTTGTAAAGTGGCCAAGTACTTATTTTACTCATTAAAATAACGTAAAGTTTGATTTTGTATTTTTTCATTTGGATGGTAGCAGAATCTGTATGGAAATTAGTAGTAAATATATAACATATAGAAGTCACAGTATTAGCAGATTTTTAGTGTATATAGATATAGTGGTCTTAGATTGAATAGTTATAGTACAAATAACAGTAAGGTTTTAGTACTTAATTTAGTAGTGGTTTAATAGATATTATTAGTCACAGTAGCTGTTTGGCAGTAATTGTTCTAGTAGGCATAGTAAAAGTAGTACAATTAAATGAACAAATTATTTTAAGCAGGTAGTGCTCTCTAGTTACTATACCATCGATAACAGTTCAAAGAACAGAAAAAACTGATTTGACAGTTTTCGAGAATGATGATGAAGAAGGAATTAATAAATGATGGGATTAATAAATAAAAGTAAGATAGAAATGAAAGGGAGTTGGCTGGGCAGTTTATCTTCATCTGTACAAGTTCATCTTGTAATTAATCTAATGTATAAGTGGTGGGGAGAAGCACCTGGGGTACATGGGATGCAGAGCAAAAGTGAGGAAAAAAAAGTAAAAAGAGCAAGATGAAAATATTGGAGAGTGAAAGAGAGAGAGAGAGAGAGAGAGAGAGAAAGAAAGAAAGAACAAGATAAGAGACATTTTGGACTCAATATTTGTCACCATAGTGACAAATGGTCATTGCATTCAGTCTCGATTTCCCCTGTTCATGCACTTTACAAGCCTAACACTATATATCTTCTATTTTTTATTTGTATTTACTGTTTAAACACAATTTAAGGCTGCATTTCAAAAGCCATCTCATTCCTTTAGATTGTAGTGGTGATCTTTTTAAAGACTGTGCAACCATCACAAAATAAGAAATAAGATGTATATCTTTTTATATATCTTGAAATTTTCTTTTACGATTATGTAAGGTTTTTGCAGGCATACCTGTAGGAGTGTAATAAAGAATAGTGTAAGAAGCAATGCAGTGAGGAAACAGACAAGGTCAAAAATAAATTAAATGAGTTATAAGTTATAAAGTTATAAAGTATATATTTAAATTATTTAATTCACAGTAGCAAAGGCAATTCTCTAGTGCATTTATTCAAGAAATGGTAAGTCACTACTGTTTTTTTTTCCAAACCATCAGAGCTAATAGGTCTTGGGCCAATTTGGATCAAGCTGTTAGTCTTATCCATTAGGACATACTAAGCCCTGGGGTCTGTGTATTTAAACCAATTAACAGAAATTTAAAAAGTTTTTTTTACTTTTTCTCACATTTCTGCCTGCCAAAAACAGGGTGGTCTTGTTTTGATTCCGTTTTAAGCACACATTACAAAAGCAAATATAAAACTTCAACCCCGAAAATAACAGCCTGGACAGAATACTGACCTGTCACACACATGATAAGGACAACTTTCATTTATTTATATTTCCCAACCCAGCCACAAGTAGTCTATTGCCTGAGCAACCAGAGCAAAAAATATATAAAGGATATATGAAGAAATAACCTCAAACTGTTCTGCTGTATGTTTCACTGCCCAACAATTATTCATTAATTAATTCATTAATCTTCTATACATGCTTATTCCCCAATTCAGGGTCACAGGGGCTCACACCACACATAGGGCGAGAGGCAGGGGTGCGGAGCTGGACGGGTTGCACAGAAAGACCCTTTGCCTGGGAATTGAACTCAAAACCTTCTTGCTGTGAGGCAACCGTGCTAACCAACACACCGCACAAATTAAAAATTCAGGATGTTGCAAATGGTGCTTTTTTAATAGAAAAAACTACATAAAACTCCTTGTTGAATCTTTAATGTAAAACTAATCTCTAACCTTGTATAATAACTTCAACTCTATTGAAACCACTATGCAACCTCTCTGCCCACAGCCTTAAATAGTTGCACAATAGAAGCTTGCATGCTTAAGCTTAAGCTTGCAATGCGTAAGCTTCAGGTTAATGTTTATTAACCCTTTCTATTCCAGAATGCTTAGATTATGGTTGACTCCAACTTTCTAAAATGTAATTAAGATAAAGAGCTTTTACACAAAAAGAAGTTAAGTTAAAGGCAGAACCGGTTACCTTTCCGTGCAATCCGAATGCAGTTGATCCGAGTCTCCTGTAAGCAAAAACAGCGAAGAAAGTGTTTAGCTGGGCTAAGTAATTCTTCTTAAATAGGTGATGGGATACAGTAACTAAAAACTCAGAATACCTGGCTTTATTAATAGTGTTGTTAAAAGGCTTAAGGTACAGTAGTCTTTCACATTTATTTGATCTTACCATTTACTTAATCAAACTTAGTTGGACAGCTAAATTTCAGTAATTTAAAACATGCAAGATTCTTTATGATTTTATTTACCCTAATTCGTATTTAAACTTAGACAGGACAGGAAATTTTACAAGTAATATTTAAAACAGCCATTGCAGTAGCATATTTTTTGTAAATATTTGTAAAATAAGGAATCTATTTTTTAAAAGAAAGCAAGTTACATTTTTTACTTGAAGATGTCTATATAGGGTTTTTGGAAGTAAGTGATGCTTAAAAGCTTATACTAATTAATGTACTTGGTCATAATTTTGTGCTATTTACATTTGCAGCATTTAGCAGATGCCCTTAACCAAAGCAACTTTCAACTGAGCAATGGGGTGCTAGGAATCAAACCCCAGTCTTTCTGGTATCAGTCTGACACCTTAACAACTAGGCCACCCCTTCACAAAGTTTGTGGTTTAAGGTGACAAAATGTAAAAAGAAGTTCAAGGGGTATGAATAATGCAATAATTTAGTAATAATTTAGAAAGACTAATAAAATAATTTAGAAAGACAGGTTGTGAAAGCTTTCTTAAAACACCTTTTTCTCTTTGGGTGCTAATTACAATTAGTAGAAGAAATGTATCTATATCAGGTAACTGGATTTGATCAATTATTACAATCTTTTGGCAGATTTTAAATTAAATCAATAAAATTGCGGGTGATGCGGTGGCGTAGTGGTTAGCATGGTTGCCTTACAACAAAATGTCCTGGGTTAGATGTTCTCTTTTGCTTGCATGGGTTTTCTACCACAGTCCAAAAACATGTACATTAGGTTCATTGGTAACTCTTAATTGCCTGTAGGAGTGAATGTGTGCGTGGTTGTGTGAGTGTGGCCCTGAGATGGACTGGTGAGCTGTCCAAGGTGTACACTCCCTGCATCTCGCTTTTTGTGTGCTGGCATAGGCTTCAGCAGACCCCCATGAACCAGACACGGGCATGACCCATTCACAGGCAATTTAGAGTCACTAATTAACCTAATGTACATGTTTTTAGACTTAATAACCAACTAGCTAACTAGAAAGAAATAACTAGCTAAATTGAAGCAAACTAAATTGAAGCATTTTTGGGCCAGACAGAATGACATTAGGCCCATTATTAACCACATTCCGCAGTTTTATTACTAATAAAATAGATATCTGCAGCCTCAAAAGTTCAGCTGTTAGAATTGTCCTAACTGACCCCCCAGCAGTGCCCCTGACCATGATATACAACATTATTTACAACTAGGTTTTAATGTTTAAGCTGCAACTAGTGCACACCTCTGTTTCTTATTTAAACATTCTTGCTTGACTGTTACTCAGATGATTCATTTCGGCTTTACAGCAATGGAATAAAAAATAACTCAAAAGAAAAAGGCATAAATTTGTAAGTTCTTTCTAACAACAGTTAATGAAAAACAAATATCAAAAGTTTTTACAGTGTCACTGGATAAAGAAAACATTTTAAACAACTTTTTTATTTATAAAAATATACAATTTCTCTACACTCAATACTGAGTAAGGCTCTGTAGGCTCATGATATTTGTTTACTTTTTATATTTATTTGTTACAGATGTATTCCTGGGACTATATACTATTCCGTATACTGTATACATAACTGAGATGTTTGATAGCAATGTTTCAGACTCATGAGAATCTACTCACCCCTCTAAAGTTGCTTGATGCCTGCAAATAGATGAGATAACTCCTGCTTGGGTCTAGGGGGGTGTTCCAATAACCGTTGTAGGTGTGGTTGTCCCCTACAGTGAAGGGCATGGCTGTGAGAAGGCTGCTAGGAGGAAACTCAGCCGTGTAGTAGTGAGAAGAAACACTTCCTGCTCTGCTCTGTGAATCTCCCTGGGACGCAGGAGAAGGAAAGCAGTCATGATGGCCGATCTCTCTCCTTCTTACCTGCCGTGAGCCATCCTCTTCTACTACCACCACATGGTAAGCACTGGATATGGAAAGGATATGAGATATAATAAGCTTAACTTGTTTTTTACCCGATGAAAGCAGAAAGAAACTAGACACCAAACTCATCTAATTGAAGCTGAGTGACTAAATTCTGTTGAAAATCAAATAATAAAGCAGCAGGATGTCAACAATCTGTAATGTCATATCCATTTTAAAAGTGTTTGATATATTGAACCAAATATGCTTTGTAATATTCAATACTTTTTAAGTTGTTTTAATAAGTTTGTTTAATCATTTACATTTTTTTATGAAAGACTTTTTTTATTTTTTAGGACTTCACTAAAAAAAGCTTAAAAAACTTAATTCTTACTTTGTGGGTGCATGTTCTTTCATTGCAATGCAAGCTCAAATGTAAACAACTAAATTAATATTTTAGTAAACAATTGCAGATAAGCAAAGCTGCAGAGCAAACATTATTTTTTATTTCTTTTGTTTAGTAGGCACCTGACAGGAGCTCCTCGGGCCAAGGCAGGACGCAGCAACACAGTGATGGTGCTCTCAGACTCACTTAAAGGACCAGGGATGTCATCATAGTCAAAGGCAGGAGCTGAGAGAAAAAAAAGAAAAAGAGAGATGGATCAATAGCAAAAAAAAAAAAAAAGAAACAGACAAAAAATTGAAGAGAAAATTGAAGAGGAAATGCAAGAAAAAAGAAAGAAGAAACAATTTGATGAAGGAGAGCATTATGAATAAATAAGTGGAGAAAAAAAATACCAACTCTAACTTTGTGTATAT
>JAOTQW010000009.1:5172409-5190183 GCA_026260075.1 Sisor rabdophorus
GGCAGAGATGGGCTGGTTATGGAGAGGGGTGGTGTGAAGTGGTGAGAGTGCGTGTTTGGGTGTACCCACTGGACTGGAGTTGTGAGAAGTGGGGGGCAGGAATCAAACCTGTTGAAGAACAGGTTTAACTCGTTGGCCAGGCCTTGGTCTTCATTAGCTGTCCCTGTTCCCGCTATCTGTCCGTGGCCAGTGATGGTCTCCAGACCTCTCCACACATCTCAAGCATTGTTGTGCTGCAACTGCTCCTCCAGCTTCCTTTTGTAGTTGTTCTTGGCCTGTCTGATCTTGTATTTGAGCTTGTATTGAACTCTTCTCTGCTCCTTACTGTTTCCTGAATAAAAAACCCTTCTCTTCTCCTTCAGTAAGGCTTAAAGTTCAGGTGTCACCCAGGGCTTTTGTTGGAAAAACACTGTACCCTCCGGGTCGGTACCATGTTCTCCACACAGAAGTTGATGTAGTCCGTGATACAGTGGGGGGGCTGTCGATGTCATCACCATGAGATCTGCAGATTGTCTCCCAGTCCGTGGTCTGGAAGCAGTCTCTCACTGGCCACATTTTCACACACTTCTTATGTGGGGGTTCTCTTCTCACCTTGGGTGTGTATTTGGGAATGTTTTCACAAAAGCTTCACATATTGAATAAATTATGATAATTAACTTTAATGAATGAAGCAGTATGTGCTAAATCCCTCCCAACATATTAATTGAGACGTATAAAACATTTGTATGTCAACTAAGTGATGAAAAGCTTTATCAGGTATGAACGTACGGAATGACAAGAACATGCTTTTTGTGAGCGCAGTGTTTGACGGTCGCGCATTATCCAGCAACAGACATTATTTATCATTACCAGCAGCGATGCGAGAACAGCTGAGTCAGACTTAATAAAGAAATCTCGTCTTTCAAAACTAGATGCTGTGTGCAGCATATACAGATAGGTTTGAGGTGAGGCTTAATTAAAAGGATGATAAATCATTTACTTGATAAATGCAGAAGTGTTTGCATTTTGTTAGTTTTTTAGTGCCAACCCATTTGTTATTTAATGAAGAAGAAGTAGTGTGCATTCATCATGACCTCCTAGTCTGTGACTTTAATTTTCATATATGATGGTTTGCTAATTTTCTCTTCTTATCTTAATACTTTTTGTCTTAGACCTTATAGACCTAATGATATAATTGCATTTATTTAAAGAGATCATAGAAATCTTTCTATAATATGCCTTCATTTTTCAAATGTGAAAATAATACCATAAAACTTATGATCACCTAATCAGGTCATTATTCTTAAAAGCTACAGTTTTAAATCACTCCAAGAATTTATAATTGTTGACTTTGACAGTTAAAAATCATAGTCAACCTGTAAAACAAGAGTATAATTAACAAAAACTTGTATGAGAATACTGCCTCCAATAAGAAACAAAAGCTAACTTATAATATTAATTAATATTAAATTGAAATTGCAGTGTTTGGAAAATCCTTAGGATTAATAGATTTAACTCTGACTTGGTTTTCAAACTGTTATTCTGACAATATTCTTGGTAGCCCCAGATCTTAGGTCTCTTGGGCAAAAATAGCAGTTTAAAATCTAATTTCTTATTTTTACCATTCTCATTTTTTCCCCAGAAATTCATCTGTGACAAGAAATAAACAGCTCCTGTGCAGTAGCTAGAGATGCCACACCTTAACCCTTAAGAAACTTCCCAGTGTTTTTTTTAAAGGATTTTATACCAACAAGGGTCTTTTTTTAAACCTGGCTACACACCTTGTGCAAATTGTAAATTGCTGCTGTTCACTGCACAGCAACACTCTAAGGCCATATAGAGCCAACTATACTGCCTAAAGGTTGCCTTTCTGATTCATTCCTTAATAAATTTAAACTGTTCTTTTGCATGAAGAAATAATTGCAATCTTTCAAAATACTGCTGAAGATTCAAGGACAGTTGATACAATTATATGCTATTAAATTGTTTGTTGCTTTAGTCTGTTTTTAAAAAGACATACAAGTTAAAAATGAATGCCATTTTCTAGCTTATGTTGTGCTGCTTTTTAAAGGCTTTTCTAGATCATTGGACTGGAGTCTCTTCACAAAAAGTGCTTTTAAACCTGTTTATTTTCTCTTTAAATGTGAATCTTCTGCCACTGTGTCTTACAAATACTTTAAGCTTCGTTCCTGTTGTGCAAGTCCTGCATGTAATTCCAGCTGTAAAAGGTTTTTCTATAAAGCATGTCACATCTTTACAACAATCCATTCATCCAATTATCAATTTTCCGCACCGCTTGTCCTACAAGAAATCATGTGAACCAGGGGCTTCCAGAAGATGCCACAAAAGTGGGGGGGACAAGGTTCATTGTCCTGGACAAGACTCTGACTTAATAGAGTTTCTTTTTTTAAAGCTGATGAAAATTTAGAGATGCAAATCAGACTATAGTGCTTTAACAGTCATTGTTTATGTTTAATTTTTACTTTTATGAACTTGAATGTGGGCTGGAAGGCTAGGCAAAGCAAGTTTATTTACATATTACATGTCATACACAGTGGAAATCCAGTGTTTTAAATAAGAAACAGACAAAAAAAATGCAATTTAAATAGTGCTAAATATATAAGTTAATAGTTCACCACAGACAAATGGCAATTTAAAACTAATCGTTGTGTTATACTTTGGAGCTGCATTTTTTGTTTAGATGTGACCTTAAAAGCAGTCAGGGTCTTGTTGTAATGTTTTAGAGTCTTCTCCTGTACATTATACTGTTGTCATCCTCATCTACCCAGTTACTTCATTAATCCATTCGAAAATGTCACCAGTTCTCTTATAATACTAAGTATTTTTTTAACCATTATTTTCTATAATAATTCTTTTATATTTGTTTGGTTGGACTGTTCACTGGTTTTTGACATATTATTCAAAAAGATAAATGTAAGTTGTTCTGGATAAGGATATTTGCCAAAATGCTGCAAATGTAAACATAAAGACTTCTGAAGTTTGGATTTTACTTTACATGTTAGTCATGATTCTTCACACCTTTTTTCCTAAATAGGAGTCATGGGGGTCTGCTGAAGCCTATCCCACATGCAGACGAACAAACCAAACTGCTATGGGCACCCATCAACCTAAGGTATATGTTTTTGGACTGTGGGAGGAAACTCGTAAGTAACATGGGGAGAACATGCAAACTACGCACAGAAAGACCCTGTACCCGGGAAGCAAACCCAGGACCCTTCTTGTTGTAAGGCGACTGTGCTAACCACTACGACAGCGCGCTGACCTGTGTTTCACAACAAAACTAACAATTCATAACTGGATCGCGCTTGTGCTTATTCACCCACTGTGTCTAACCTTTTGTAATAAATATTTTAATAAATTCAGTCTTACTTTTGACTTCAGTCTCACAACATCTCCCTCAGGTCTTAGAAAATATCAAAAAAATTAACAGCTCTATCCGGGAAAGTGATGGCACAGTGGTTAAAGTGATGGACTGCTAATTAAAAGATTGGACTTTGACACTGTTAGGGCCTTGAGCAAGGCCAAATGTTCGTAAAATTATCCTCACTGGGATGTGGCAGCTTTGTGTTTTGAAGTTTTGCCTCACATTGCAGGGTTTGACTTTTGTGCTTCACAGAGTTGAGTTCACAGAGTTGACCTCATGTTCCCAGTGAGACTGTGTAAAATACTTCGTACTAGAAACTAGGAAAATACTGAGTAAGAGACGAACAAAATAATACCTAGTGAAAAAAAAAACTGGCTAAATGAGCAAGAAAGAGCACCACATGTTAGTGTTTTGGTGCTGTTGTAATAGTTGTTATGTTAATGGTAAAACAGGTCTCTTTTCTTAATAGAAAATTGAAGATTTATTAAAAGAAATATTTAAAATCATGTATTTTAAATGTAAATGACTGCTGTAATAGGTTGTTACTGGCACTGACCTTATTTATAATGGTCTTTGTATGAGCTGCTACCATAGAAAGACAATAACTGTGCAAAAAGTTAATTAAGTAATCCTTGAATAATGATGCAAATGTTTAGAAGAACTGATGTTTAATAAATCTAAATCAATATAAATCTTATATTTACTTCTTGTTTTCCTTAATGAAGGTTTTTTTTTTTAGTTTCATTATTAAAAGGAAGCATCAATCATTTTTGAATTTACTGTTGTGACAATGGCAGCAAAGAGGCATAGTGGTCAGCACAGTCACCTCACAATAAGAAGGTTCCAGGTGTGTGGAGTTTGCATGTTCTCTTTGCGTTGGTTTACTCCAAGTACTCCCCCAAAACATCGATGTCAAAAACAACATATGTCTATGTGTGGCCCTGCAAATGCCTAGGTATAACCCTGCCTTTTGCCAAATGTGCGCTGAAATGCACTCCAGCAGACCCCTGTATAGAATATGAATGATGTGACAAATTAAAATAAGACTAAATCTGGGTCTAAATTTTAAGTCTAAATTTTAAGCAATGAAAGACAAGAAGAAACAACTAAATATAGGTTTGGGGTGTTAGAGCCTGCAGAAAGAAAAAAAATCCACACTAAATAGATTGACATACATCCTTTTGGTCAATAAGCAAATAAGACAGGATGCCAAGAGGCAGAGGCTTCCAAGACATCTTGTTCAACATAGAAGCAGTGATAAAAAGCTGGATTATAATGCTAATTTATCACAAGGGAGTGACTAACCCAGGCCAGTAGCAATGCAATCAGCTAATAGCCAGAGTCGTCTTTAAAAGAAAACCAGGACAAAGCTGCATCTAAAGTCTATATTTTTACACACAAGGTATGTTGCCTCTTTTAAACACAAAAGAACATCAGCTATTTTTGCAAGGGATGTCTCAGCACTGCCATACCCAGTGTTTCTTCTTTCCTTATTTTGCACAAATAGAACAAATAAAGCCTAGCAATTACTGTATATATAATTATACATCTGTATAATTATAAATAAACCAGGGTACAACTGCAAGCAGTTCATATGAGCCTATGAGCATCATCACAGCATGTGACATGAGACCGATGATAAGTGCTGAAAATGGGCAGAAACAAATTAGGTACAAATTTTATTTCTGGCTTCTGGTGAAAAGAGTTTCTGAGAGAAAAAAAATATCAGACTGTAGAGAATATAAACCTGTGTCAAGCCGCCTTTCATACTGAAATCCTGCTGCCATTTTAAAAGGCTCATGTTTGGCTAGTGTAAATACTAATAGCTTGTTTTGATAGAGTAGGCTTTAAAAGAGAATAGATGAAGACGAGAAATAAAAAAGGAAAGTGTGGGACGAATACTTTATATCCTAATGCCATGCAACAGTATTACAAAAGATTGCGGACATAAATCCATAATGAAATGTTAGCATTAGTATAGAATCAAAGCAATGCTTTTACTTATATTTTCAAACATCATAATGACAGCATGTCAAAAAACTTTAAAAACTTCAAAAAACTCTTCCATAATTGCTTATTCCCTGAGTTTAGGTCAGGAGGGACTGCTGGAGCCTATTCCAGCACAAAACCCCTTGTGTGGGAATCGAACAGGACTTTATTTCTTTGAACCACTATGCAGCGATGCCGCCCTTGGGTGTTTAAATAAATGGTCATTCACGCACCATAAATACACAAAAAACTGTTTCAATGTGTTTCTTTATTTCTTTTTTTCCACCCAGGTCACAGGCTGTCCCAGACTATTACTGTAAATCTACAAGAAATGACTGTATGACTTGTTTCTACCAACATTTTTATGTAGCAGGAATGACCTACATTATATTACCAAAAGTTTGTTGTTAGCTGACCAGATTTATCTTTGGTTCCTCTCTAAACTGTTGCTACAAATATGGAAGCACACAGTGAAATAAAACTGAAAGACTTTAACACTGTTTCAGCATGACAATGACCCTGAGCACAAAGCCCCTGATTTCCATTATGACATGCTGTTTCATTACAAGTTTTTGGAACAAAATCTTGAACTTAACACCACAGAAAACCTTTGGGATGGACCAGGACGCCGTCTCCTTACCAGACATTGGCGTCTGATCTCACTAATACTCTTGTAGCTGATAAGTTGTAGTGGAAAGTCTTACAAGAATAGTGGAGCTTAATCAAATAGCAAAATGGGAATTAATCTGTTTAAATTAATCTGTTTATGTAGTTGTGATGCTTAGGTGACCAACTATATTGACTTTTACTGTAGTGTGCATTTTTCAAAACCTTTAATAAATGTCAGAAAGCCATGTCAAAGACACGAGTGAGAAGGAAGCATAATCCTCACACTATGGTATTGCCCAGATGATTGGCCCACTCTTGAATCTTGATCCTTTTAGTTTCTTCCTTATTTAATCTGAGGAACCTTGTCTTTGCCACATCCACCACTGGATTACTCATGAGGGACTTTTTTACTGCATTGTCTGTGTAAAGCTGACTTGAGAAAATGTATATTGTTGCAACCACTATACAAATAGAATGACTGCAATCGAATATTGTAGGTCACTTCTCATAAATTCCATTTAATAACAAGATTACCCAGAATTAATTGCCAGAAATACTGCTTAGCATTCTTACCTGTTATATTAAGTCAAATAAGAGTACACAATCCTAGAAGAATATACGTGTGTGTCAAAGAAACAAGACACTGCAAAAGACACTTTCTGGTTTTCTGATTAATTAATTTGCGGATCATTAGGAAGTGTAGATAAGGTTTTCAGCATTAATAACATAAAATCAAATGTAGTGTGTTGGAGTAAACAACACTGCATCACCATAGTAGTGTACACAGGTATTATTAAGTTTGATATTGCGGACTGTGTTCTGAAAACAATAGAGCTATATTTACACTCTGGTGGTCAGGGACCATATGTCTCAACTCGCATCAGAGCAAGAGACACCAAAAGTCAAAGCAGTAACACCATAAGTCGAAGCATTTTATTGGTTGCAGAGTTTCTAAATAATGTTGCATGAGACACCATTATCTTTTACAATATCTCACTGGACCGTAGACAAGATTTGAATCAGGCTCATAAACAACAGGAATAACCTTTTATGCTTGCATCTAAACTAAACTAAAATTATAAATGAATGGAGGTAATGTTTTTGTATTTTTGGAGCTAAACGACAACTAATATTTGTGTATGTAAATGGTTTAAATTAGTTTTCTTTTAATTGTACAGAACAGCAGCAACTGTACCAAACTGCAGAATCAGGATGCAGATTTAGATTCCAAATGGGTGCGCCAGAGGCAACAAAAACCCTCATCAAGCTAGAGTGATTATAAAGATAATGTTATGTGCTGCAATCCCTAGAAATACTGTAAAGCACAAGATTCTGGCCTTTACCAAATGCTGTCTTACTGATTGCTTGGGGCCTTTTCACTGCTCTAATGACTAATTTAAAAAAAAATCATTGAATCAAAAAACAACAAGAAAGTATTGAATAGGACAAGGTTGTAATCTTCACATCTGGCAAGAGAACATACACTATATAATGAATGTTTGTGGACATCTTACCAGCACATTCATATCGGTAGAGCACAGAATTGTATAGGTTTTTGCTATTTTTATGCTATTTGCTGTAGCATAAAAATATATCTATTTATTGGAACTCAGGGACCCAAACCGTTTTTCAGCATGACAAAACCCTTGTGTATATACCTCATGAGCTCCATAAAGACATGGCATGTTATGGTTAAATTGGAAGAACTCTGATAATGATAACCTGCACCTCTGACCTCACACAATTTAGTATAAACCTTTCCAGAAGTGTGGTTATTATGTGTCCCAATACTTTAGTATAGTATAATATCGTATAATTATGTATTATTTGCAGCACATCATTCCTTAACTTTTCACTGCTTTATGATTCTTTTTTCTGAAGCAAAAAACTTCTAACCGCACTACAGACTTTTTCAATTTTCGAATCAATTCATTTTTTAATTCACATCACATTTTCAATGTACATTATAACAAAGTAGCTTTAGAAAAACTAAGATATAAATGTAGATCCCTATGGAGCATTGCCAAAGGCTATATGTGTTAGGAAACTTGACAATGTTCTCTCCAAGCTAGCGTGGGTTTCCTCCGGGTACTCCGGTTTCCTCCCACAGTAAAAAAACATGTACCTTATGTTGATTCTAAATTGCCCATAGGAGTGAATGTGAGTGCATATAGTTGTGTGTGTGCGGCCCTACGATGGACTGGCGATCTGTCCGGGGTGTACCCCCCAGGGATAGACTTCAGCAGACCCCTGTGACCCCGGAAAGTTCAGGAATAAGCGGGTACTGAAGATGAATGAATGAATGAATGTTTTCTAGTTCTAGTGTTAGTGTGTAAAGAAAAGAGAGAGAGAGAGAGAAGTAGACAAATTGTAAATTTGATATTTAAATCCAGTTTATATTTACATCTTTGACTATTTATGCTCAAATTGCCTTTGTTGTCCTGATGTTTATTCATGCTGAAAGTCTGAACATAATGAGTGAGTGATCAAGGCTAGCAAGTAAATAAGAATAAGTGAGGATGTACTAACACGAGTATGTACTTAGAGCATGTACTAACAAGGATGTATTAACAAGAGTAACTTAGTAAATAATGTAAATCAGTAAGACTGAATAAAGCTAGACTTACAACAAAATTCAAGATAATTTATTAAATAATCGTAAAAGTTTGTCTTTTTGGTTTTAAATCAATAGTTTAGATATTATTATAATAATAATAAACACAAGTACCTGAGGAACTTAACTCTGACTATGAGCTAACTTTACCACTTTGACTTTATTGAATTTTAATTGACTTAACTAAAGGCGCAGACATAGCAACTCTGAATACGACTCATTTACAGGTTTAATGATTTCCATTGGCTTCAAAGGTTACATCAATAAAGCTTTCCTCCTTCAATTAAAAGCAGAGTTAATTGCACTATTAATGTATATTGATTTCTTGGATTTTACAATTATATTCAGGATTTTTTTTAATGTAAGAAGAACCCAGCCTATAAGCTTCCATATTTCCATAAGCTTCAATATTTTTTCCAAAATATTATAAAAAAACATAAACCAGGCCAGTGTGGGCAGACAGATATCCAAGGAAGGACATTTTTGGCAGTGGGGTTTGGGAGATAGACAGATATAAAATTCGATATGTCTTTGGCAATTTAGTGTATTTATAAATGTCGGAAATGTAATCAGCACAGACACTTCTGTAAAACAAGGGGTCTTGCTTCGGTTAACTCCGGGTTCTCTAGTTTCCCCCCACAGTAGGTTGATTGAGTGATTTATTCATTCATCCTCTATACCCGCAACTTGGGGTCAAGGGGGTTTGCTGGAGCCTATCTCAGCACATAGGGCAAGAGGCAGGGGTACACCCTGGACATGTCGCCAGTCCATCGCAGGGCCATATATTTGACAAACAAACACACACACTCACATTTACTCCTATGGGCAATTTAGAGTCACCAATCAACCTAACGTACATGATTTTGGATTGTGGGAGAAAACCAGAGTACCCAGAGGAGACCAACCCAAGCGCAGAGAGAAAATGCAAAATCCGCACAGAAAGATCCAATGCCCGGAATAAGAACCAAGGACCTTCTTGTGGTAAGCCGGCCTGTGGTGAGCCGACCGTGCTAATTCATCCTTTTACACCCCGCTTATTTCCAAACCCAGGGTCACGGAGGTCAGCTTGAGCCTATCCCAGTGCACATAGGGCAAAAGGCAGGCGGTAAACCCTGGACAAGTCACCAGTCCGTTGCAGGCCCTTAGATTGGTAAATCTAAATTGCCCATAGGAGTGAATGTGAGTGCTTGTGGTTGTTCTTCTATGTCTATCTCCAGGGTGTAGCCCTGCTTCTCGCCCTATGTGTGCTGGGATAGGCTCCAGCAAACTCTTGTGCCCCCGAGTTAGGGAATAAGTGATACCCACTTATTTTCTAACTTGGGGGCACATGCGTTTGTAGTAGATGAATGAATGATTGTCTTAAATACCTGTAAACACTGTTCTGTCCTCACCTAATAACTATTATAGACCTATTGTTTTACTACAGGCACATTTAGAGGTGAAGTGTATAAAGACACAGGAACAACTCTGTCTTTGTCACTGTTTTTTGTTAACTTACTGCAGTTCCACCTCATTTACATGACAGCAGTATCTCAGTGAGGATCGATACTATCGAGCCAGCAAAGCCCAGTGCAGTAAGCTATTGTCTCATTTGGTATCTCATTAGAGGCTTTTAAAGAATTAACACAGCAGATAGGTGTTACTTTTTAACAGCTGGCTAACATCTCTGCATGGTCGAAGTAGAAAAACTTGCATTTTTGTTTTGCATAAAGCCCTTACCTTAACACTACTGAAAATCTTCTGCATAAACTGAAACATAAAATAAACTGTACACGGGTGCGACTACAAAAGGGGGAGGGGTGGGATTTGGAAAGTTCTTAGGGACCCATGCAATCTCAAGGGTCCCAGAGATAATTTATTATTGGCAGTATTAGCAGTAATGCAATAAAAATTAATTCATAGGGGTTAAAATTGCTAGTGGCACCTGGCACCACAGATCTCCTTATCTGATATTACTAATATTATTGTAGCTGAGTGAACACAACACACATTCAAGCTCCAAAGTGTAAAGAAAAACCTTACAGAAAGAGTTGAGCTTAATTTAACATCAAAACGTGGACGAATTTGAAAGATGTTTTTGATGGGGTGGCAAGGTAGCATAGTGGTTAGCACTTTTGCCTTAAACAAGAATGTTGTTGGTTCAAATCCCTAGTCTTTGTGAGTATCGAGTATGGTGTACCAAGAGGAAACCCATGCAGTTCAAAAACATGTGCATTGGGTTGATTGGTGATTCTAAATTGCCCATGTATGTGAGTGTGTGTCTGGTTGTTTGTTTATGTGTGGCCCTGCAATGGAATGGCAACCTGTCTAAAGTGTAGCCCTGCCTTTTGCCCTATGTGCACTGGGATCCACTCCAGCAGAGCCCCGTGACTTCCAAGTTAGGGAATAAATGGGTATAGAAGATGAATAAATGTTCAAGATGGTCAGGTGTTCTCAAAATTTTGGCAATTTAGTGTATTTATAAATGTCAGGAATGTAATCAGCACAGGCCTAAGCCAAGCACCAGACATTGAAGTAAAACAGCCTTCAAAGAAAATGACTGTCATCAAGCATAAGACAATCTTCTTTCAAGAGTGAGAATAGACAACATAAGCCACCTACACTGAATATAAAAAAGCAACTGCTGTGGCTTTTCTGACACTCGCCATCTTTGCATGCAAACAAGGTGTTAATTATCTCACATTCTATTCTACTTTGATGTTTAAGGCCATCTCACACTCACAATACACATACTATCACAGGCACAGGTTCACAAAAACAAAATATCTATTTTTAGGGTTTTTTTTCTAATAAGATTAAAGATGAGCAGAGATTCTTCTCAATTTTACTTTACAATATCGATGTCAAAGTTATCCTGTTTTTCAGTTGCTGAATTCTGTAGCACCAGATGCCTCACACAGAGAGGTGCATTGTGGGAAACAGGTGGCAAGACTGAAAGAGGCTCATTCTGTAGCACTTACCCCATGTAAGGTCAGAGGGCACCGAGGGCCAGCTGGAGGTTCGCACCAACTGCCAGTCAAAGTTGTCGTCCTGTTCCTGTCTGTAGTCACAAAGGTCAGCATTTGAATCCTCCTCAAACGTGCAACCTGCTTTACAGGAAAAACATCATGTGTCACAAACAAGGTATTAAGTATTTCACTGCTTTATTGTGTTCTGCAGCTTTGTGAAAATGTTTTTTTTGTTGATAATTAAATAATATTTGAAACCTTAGCAACCCTGTCTAGGACAAAACATGTATGTACAAAGTATAAAAAAAAAGACCTCTGTGACTACCAAATTAGGGAATAGAAAGGGAACAGGTAGAGAAGATGAATGAACAGAAATACAAGAAATACATAGCTATTTTCCCACCATGTTTGCATCTGAAATAATAACAGTATATGCCAGGAACAATTACAAGATCAGAGAACAAATAAATCAATAATAATGTAAACAGAAATCAGTTTAAAATGTAATTTAAATATGTATCGATACTAGAGGTTACTATAACAATACACTACTTAAAAAAAAAAAATCCTATACAGCCCTAAAAATGGCTTTACAATGTAATTATTCAACTACTGCTACAGAAGCACCCCACTTGTCCTGCATTGCGTTAGATTTCTTCCACAAGCTTTAAACCAGATATCAGTTCCACTCTGTCTGAATGAACATGGACACCACCTGCTACCTCTGATATATTGTTAGATTTTTTGCATCCTGCACAAACTCATTTAGGATTGCAAACCCTGCATAGGGGTAACGTCAGACCTATTTTATAAAGCCTAACCACCAAGAGCTGTAGAAATTATCTGGATGCCTACTTGTGCATGTGTATGCCTTCCAGGACTTGCAATGCAATTTTGTAAAAATAGAATGAGAAACAATCACCAAACTGTGATGAAACAAATTAAATGATTTGTATTAGTACACCAGATGAAAAAAAATTAACTTATCTGACCATTTAATTAATGATAAGTAAAGGAAATAATTTATTGTTGGAAGATTGATATAAGATTGGCCTAGTTCGACTCAAAATTCATACATTGTTACAAACAGCATAGTTGGGATAAGACTTCAAGCAGGCAGGTGACCCGATGCATGGCTTCTCAGTGAGTGATGTGTTGATTTAATATTTAAGTTTTGTGTTAATTTTTTGTGCATTTAATTATTCTACTGCCTATTAAAAAGACCACGGTTATCCACAAAAGGCATGGCTGTTAACCTACCTCTCTAAGCCACAAACTCACAGAGAGCGCAAATACATTTAAGCCCATTGAATTATTAATAAAAGAATAAAAAAACGTTTTAATAACATTTTTTATTTTTTTACCTCTAATAGTAGCACATCCAGATCGTGTTCCGTGATTTTTTTTTTTGTGCTTCCTTTTGCCATTTTCTGATTTTTTGTGTATACACACATTTACAGCCTGGTCTGTATCCAATATTTAACCATAAATTCAGAGCAAGTCTTTGTACTTGAGGCCCCTAGTGGTCTTGTAGCTAATGACCTGATGCTTTCTTGACAGTGGGCCATGTTGATTTTCCTGGCAGTTACAAGATTATTTCTCAGTAATGGTATTAGGCCAGAATAAAATAAAATGGTTGCATAAGACATCCATGTAAAGTTAAAACCTGTACTAAAATTTAAACATGTGGATTTGCTATGGCAACTCAAACAGCTGCAGAAAACAATACAATTTTTGTATTTAAACTCTTGATGTTGTATTTTTTTAGATACCTAGGATAGGATAAAAGATGGGCTCAACCAACCTGTTCATTTTGTGACAACCTTTTAATTTGAAACACTGTGTAACACCCTAAAAGTAGAGCGTCTGTAAATTTGTCATATCATTAAAATCTAAAAAAATCTTAAATGATGTAGCACAATATAATCCTGCACCAAAAACCGTTTGAATAAATTCGAACAAACTGGTACCTCGTATACTGGGTGGCAATCTAGAGCAGCAGAAATTCAAAAGGCCTCAATTTGTAAGCTGAACTGGAACTGAAAGTTTAATCCTTACCCTCAAATTCTTCTTACATTTCTATGACACCACCACTGAGACATTTAAACATTATTCTAATAAATGGTTAGTATTTTAGTTTTTTTGAAAGCCCTAAAATTTATCATAATTTGTTGTTATTTTGTTTCACATTAGTGCAAATCCTTTTAATTGAGCATCAGGATTTAAAAAAAATATTTTAATTATAGTGAAAATAAAAGCATGCATGAAAGTGAGGAGAAAAGCATGAAAAAAGTAGAATACAAGTGTGTAATTAAGCCATCTGTTCCAATAAGGCTAAATAAGAGCTAGTTTTGGTTAGAGAAATAGCAGCTTCCAACAACTCAAGCCTATCATAAAGCCTATTTTTTGATGTATTAGGGGTTTAACAAAGAGATGTTGTAATAACCAGGTTACACTAATAAACTGGTGCTGCATTCCTCGCACAGTCCAAAAACAAGCACTTTAGGGTAATTGGTGATTCTAAATTACCCATAGAAGGTAGAGTGAGTGTGGCTTTGTGATGGACTTGTTACCCACCCAACTGCCTTCTGGCTAATAGAGAGCTTGAAAAAGAAAGCTTATAGAAAATGAATGTACAACTGGATGAATTCATGACTGAATGAATAATAGGTTACTCAGTTACTCAATTTGAGAAGATAAATTAAAAGAATAAGACTATCAATATATTTGTTTGTTTAGCAAGATTAATTTTATTTATTCATCTATATACTATTCCATCGCAGGGCCACCCATAGATGAACAACCACACACTTGAACTTACTCCTTTGGGCAATTTCTAAATGACCAATAAACCTAATGTACATGTTTTTAAACTTCGGGAGGAAACCAGAGTACCCAGAGAAAACCCACGCAAGCACAAGAAAAACACATTTAGATTTATTTGAATAAACCTGAGGTAGACGCGGTGGTGTAGTGATTAGCATAATTGCCTCACAGCAAGAAGGTCCGGGGCACCTGGTCTTTTTTGGCCCTGCGATGGACTGACGACCTGTCCAGGGTGTACCCTTGCCCTATGTGCCATCGCCCCAGCAGACCCTGTGGGATAGTCTTCAGCAGACCCTGTGACCCCAAGCTAGGTAATAAGCGGGTATAGCTAATGATAGAAGAAGATGATTAAACCTGCGGATTTTAGCTTAGTGGATTGAATAAGAGTGAATGCTGATAGCCACTTATAAGACTTTTGAACAGTCGCTTGAGTGGAAGAGAAAATGATGTGATTTTGAGGTGAAACACTGTGCCTTTGGATGACATTTAAAGGTTTTTGAAGGTTACATATCATACAACTGGGAGCAGTTTGAATCTCTATTGCAGAAAGCACAACTGAGTACTGATTCTGTAAATGGATTCTAGACCAGATTATTACCACCAACAAATATTACATTGTCAACTGCCAACCACCGCATCACCACAGCCTGATTCCAATTCCATACCTGATGTTTGGGGTATTATTTTTTATCTCTACTTTTTATCTATTTGTCTATGAATCTTAAATAAATAAAAATGTAAATAAATATTGTATTTTTTGTATCTCTTGTTTCCACAATGACTCTGGAAAAGCAACATATTTGCCTCTGTTAGTCTATGGATTTGAATAGTTGGAGAGAACATCATGTACTGCTATAATTTTAGACAAAACAATGCATACATGACTAAAGTATACTCCTAAAGTATAAAGTATAATCTTCTAAATATCTTATTTAGCATAGTATCACAGGGGACTCTAGACATAAAGGTGCATATTTAAAAGGAAAAACTTCCCACACAGAAGGAGGCAGGGTTTAAACTCTAAACCTTAAAATGCAAAAAAACTAAGCAAAAACCAAATCAAACCTCAATATTTTTTCTTAGCAATTATCTAAGCAATTAGGGGTTAAAGGTCTTTCTCAGAAGCCCAGCACTGGTAGAATGGTTGTGCTTGAAATCAAACCGCACCAACTGGCAATCAGCCTTCCAACATGTTAACCACTTTGTTACTACCTCCCCCATATGACATGAATTATTTATTTTTGAAGCTTCTAAACAGTTTTAACCTATCTGCCTTAACTCATTGCTGCTTTATTAACCTTCTGACTTTATTTCAGTATTCAGTATGATTAATATAATATTATAACTGTACCTATTTATACTTTATAACTGACTATAACAGGCGATTTGGTGGCATAGTGGTCCTGATGCAAGTTCCTTGGTTCAAGTCCCAAGCAAGGGCTCCCAAAGTCCAAAACAATCAGGGTGATTGGTGCTTCTAAATTGTCCATAGCTGTCTGTGGTTGTTTGTCTATGTGTGGCCATGTTATGCACTATCGACCTGAACAGAGTGTAACCATGCCTTCCGACCATATGTGCGCTACGATAGGCTTCAGCAGACCCAGTGACCCCAGGTAAATAAATGAATGAACTACCTATATATATATATTCTGCTTGTATAATTGTCTGCATTGTTATTTTTGCACTCTTTTTAGCCCTCTGTTTCTCTTTATTGGCTACCAATGGCTGACTATCAAACATTTTTCATGTTGAGTCATTATGATCTTGATTGTTATAAGTAGTCTATCACAAACATGGACAATAAATAGACATACTGATAAAGTAAGTGTGTGTTACTATTATAAGATGACTCACAACATCACAGTAATATATTATAGGATGTTTTTTCCTCTACTGAGTCAGTAATTACATTTCTCACTTACAGGACCTGTTGCTACAAATATGAAATCACACAGTTGTCTAGAATGCTTTTTTATATTACAGCATGACAAAGATAAAAACTGAGCACAAAGCCCTTGACCTTTATTGTGACTTAATGTTCAAGTTCAAGCTTTATTGTCATTCAGCCATATATAGAGATGCAGTACACAGAAACAACATTTCTTCAAGACCCTATGGTGCAGACAACGCAAAATCAGACAGGGCAATTAGACAATGTTTGAGGGGTGTGTTGGGTCGTCCACAATGTGGTTTTGGCTTTGCAAATGCAGCGATTGGCGTAAATGGAACAGAGGGAAGAGACTCAAATGATCTTTTTAGCTATTCTCACTATCTGTAGCAGACACTAACGAACCCGGTATTTGACTGCAGTTCACAAACCAGTTTGCTTGCTTCCAAACCAGACAGACTGGGGTCTTTCAGTCAAAAAGTCCAGGATCCAGTTGCAGAGAAAGGTGTTCAGGCAGTCACTGAGTTGTCTTGTCATTAGTAATCGTTTGATTACTGACTGTTTCCGCCTTCCTGGAAAAGGCCATGGATTTTCTTGGCATAGCTTACCTTTTGTCACTCGACTTAAGCAGCCCACACACCTCTGTGGTCATCCACGGTTTCTAGAGGGTTTTTTTATACAAATTCCTGATCTTAATACCGTTGGCATGAACTGGAATGCTGACTGCAACCCAAACCTCAAAAATCTACATCACTAAAACTATTGTAGCTGAATAAAGAGATATCTTCCATTCAAGCTTGAAATTCTGGCCTTACTAGAAGAATGGAGCTTAATTAAATAGCAAAATAAGAATAAATCTGGAATAAAATGTTTGAAATTGTTTGTGGTGCTTAGATGAACTTAAACTTTTAGCAATATAGTATATACTGTATATATACACTGCTTGAAGAAATAAAGGGAACACTGAATTAACACATCCTAAACCTGAATGAATTAAATATTCTTTTTAAAGACTTTGTTCTTTACATAGTTGAATGTGCTGACAACAAAATCAAACAAAAATTATAAATATAACCCATGGATATCTGGATTTGGAGTCACACTCAAAATTGAAAAACCCAGTACAGGCTGATCCAACCTTAATGTAATTTCTCTAAAACAAGTCAAAATGAGGCTCAGTAGTGTGTATGAACTCCACATTCCTGTATGACCTCCCTACAATGCCTGGGCATGCTCCTGAAAAGGTAATGGATAGACTCTTGAGGGATCTCCAAGACCAGGACTAAATAATCCGTCAACTCCTGGACAGTCTGTGGTGCAAAGTGGCATTGGTGGATGTGCTCAAGTGTACTCAGGTCTGGGGAATGAATGGGCCATTCCATAGCATCAATACCTTTGTCTTGCAGAAACTGCTAAACAGTCAGCCACATGAGGTCTAGCATTGTCTTGCAGTAGGAAAAACCTAGGGGTAACCACAACAGCATCTTCTTCTCCTTTCGGCTGCTCCCATTTAGGGGTCGCCACAGCGAATCACCT
>JAOTQW010000009.1:5190283-5201876 GCA_026260075.1 Sisor rabdophorus
GTTGATTGGTGACTCTAAATTGCCCATAGGAGTGAATGTGTGAGTGTGTGTGTTCTTGGCCCTGCAATGGATTGGCGACCTGTCCAGGGTGTACCCTTCCGCCCTATGTGCGCTGGGATAGGCTCACAGCAGACCCCCATGACCCCAGATTCGGGAATAAGCGGGTAAAGAAGATAAAGATGAATAAGCAAGAATGTGTTTCCTCCCACAGTCCAAAAATAAGTGCATTAGGTTGATTGGTGATTGCCCATAGGAGTGAGTGTGAGTGTGTATGGCTGTGTGTGTGTGTGTGTGTGTGTGTGTGGCCCTGTGGTGGACTGGCAATCCTGTCCAGGATGTACCCCTGCCAGGAATAAGCAGGTATAGAAGATGAATAGATTAATTAATTAATGTTTGTTTTGAAAAAAAAACCCTACTGACATATTTTCTGACCTGTGTTACATTAAAATATATGCCATATATGCAGTTTAATCTTGCATTAAAAAATTATACTTGTCTCTCAAGTATACTTGTACCTCTACGCCCTCTTTATTCCTTTATTTTTTTACTTTTTTAAGGAAACATGAACTGATGGCTAAGTGGTTAGCAGTTTAAACCACTAGGTTAATTAGGTTGATTAGTGATTCTAATGAATCGCCTATGGGTGTGAATGTGTGGTCTATGTGTGACCCTGCAATGGACTGGAGACCTGTCCATAGTGTACCCCTGCCTTCCACCCTATGGGCGCTGGGAGAGGCACCAGCAGATCCTTGTGAACCCAAGTTAGGGAATAAGTATGTACAGAAGATTAAGGAAACAGGTGCATGCAAAAATTGTGAAAATTTACAACAGAATAAAGAGGGCGGCACGGTGGTGCAGTGGTTAGCACGATCGCCTCACAACAAGAAGGTCCTGTGTTCGAATCCCAGGCTTGGGGGCTTTCTGTGCGGAGTTTGCATGTTCTTCCCCAGCTTGGGTGGGTTTCCTCCAGGTACTCCGGTTTCATCCCACAGTCCAAAAACATGTGCATTACGTTGATTTGTGACTTTAAATTGGCCATAGGAGTGAATGTATGATTGTGTATCTGTGGCCATGCGATGGACTGGCAACCTGTCCAGGGTATAACCCCTGCCTCTCAAACTATGTGCACTAAGATAAGCTCCAGCAGACCCCTGTGACCCCAGAATCGTGAATAAGCGGGTAAGAAGATGAATGAATTAATGAATGAATGAACAACAGAATAAAGCAGAAAGCACTGCATTACGAATAACTACAGGACTTTTTATGGCTCTGTTTGGAAAGCTACAGGAATGAGACCTATGGAAATGGAATCAGGTTAAAAATGTTGTGCACATAGTCACATGCCCGCCCACACCCCCCACACAGTTTTTGTTTCCCCTTTTTTCTTTTCTGTTACTCTCTGTGTAGTTTTATTTGACAGAGGTGAAGATGCTAATGTAATTGTTTATGCAGGACTGAGAATGAGGCCATTAAAAAGTTTTGCTTGCTGTTTCAGATGAAAAACTTTCCAGGACATGTCTTTAATGATGGGGAAAATGGCAGACTGATGATTCCAGCACCACCAAGCCACCACTGTGGTTCCCTGAGCAAGGCTCTTAACCCCCAATTGCTTAACTTTAAGCCACTCTGGGTAAGGGCATATGCCAAATTCTGTAAATGTAAATACATTTTTGGGATAGGATAAAAAAATAATTTTATAAAAACAATATTTTAAATATACAATACAATAAATTTTTTGTACACAACTCACTGTCAAAGACAGCCAGTTTGCTAAACATAGTTTATTTTTTATATATGTTTAATAAATCAATAAAAATATAATATTAGAACACCTAATATTTATATTTATTTTTACTATAAATATATTATTTTGGGGTGGCAAGGTGGTGTAATGGTTAGCACTGCCGCTTCAGAGCAAAAAGTTCCTGGTTTCGATTCCCAGGCAAGGAAACTCTATTCAGAGTTTACATGTTCTTCCCGCACTTGTAGGTTCACTTAAAGTACTTGGTTTCCTCCCAAAAACATGTATTGATTGGTGATTCTAAATTGCCCATACCTTCCTGCCCTTCGCCATTAGAGAGCTGGGATAGGCTTCAGCAGACCCTTGTGACCCCGAATTAGGAAATAACTGGACTAGAAGATAAATGATTGAATGTCTTTTTTGCCTTTATATTTGTTTGTTTGTTTGTTTTTATTTTTTGCACATCAATAAAATAGCAAAAAAAAATTACTCAAAAAATAATTAAATGTAAAATATACCACTTTATTAAGAAATTGTAAGCTCAGTTGGAATTCATGGTAAGTTGCTACCAGACAATAAATTTTATGTAGCAAAATTCGAAGAATTTCATTCAGCCCCTGTACACATTACATAACAACAACCACCAAAAGGCTGAGGTTAAGGGCTGTGCTTTAAAGACCAGCAATGGGAGATTTGTAGTGCTGGGAATTAAAACCGCAATTTCCGATCAGCCCTAACTACTTTCTCCTGTTCTGAATTCCTGTTTAACTGAGAAAACAAGCTTAATGAATTTCATTTGTTTAAGTTTTCTCTTTTACACTGCTAAAAGTAGTGAAATGTATTCACAGTGATAGCACCTGTATGTTATATAATTGTGTAAATGTTAACTGACAGGTTGTATGTTGGGTGTTGATAGAAAAAACAATTAAGAAAACGATTTTGTCAGTCAACCTTTCAGGCTACCCTCATCCATATGACTGAAGGATGATGACGGAAATTTCCTTACTGCTGACAGTAAATATGTACCAAAGATGACAAAAAACCCAGGGAATTTTTACAGATTATGAAAATTTACTATTACAACAGAACATATGGTGCAACCAATATTAAATTGAATACTTTTGGTCTAGCTGATGAACAGAAAGGCTGATATAATCTATTGACCGAAGCACATTTCATTTATAAAAATCTGTTCTGAATGTAATGGGAGTGATACATATAGAAATATAATATATATATATATATCTATATATGTATATATATATATATATAAATTATTACACCTTTTTTAAACAAATTTACCATAGGAGCCAATATTTTCAAAGTTAATTAAACACATCTTTTTTTCTTGTTTTTATATAGATGTAGTGCATAAGTACTGTTCATAAACTACATACATGTTTCTACTGTATATGTAGTTTATTTATTTATAATTAACTTAGTTAAATATGTTATCTGTGCCCACAATCCCCACAAAAAATAATATGCCAGTGTCCAACTCATATATAGCCCTCATATAGTATATACACCATTTATTTAAGTTAAAGCTGTATTTGTTATTAAAACTTATTTTATAGGAAGTCACTTATTTCTTGGCTCATTTCGAAAATGAACTAAATCTGTGCTATTTCGATTGGTTATTTATATGACAGAACTTTTTTTATACGTCAATTGACATTTCATTCTTTTTTTATATGCGTAGAGTTGTAGTGGTTAGCACCGTCCCCTCACAGCAACAAGGTTCTGGGTTAGATTCCCTGGCAGGGGGTCTTTCTGTTACGGAGTTTGCATGTTTTCCCTGCATTTGAGTAGGTTTTCTCTGTTGTTTTTTTTTTGCCACAATTCAAAAACCTGTACATTATGTTAATTGGTGATTCAAAATTGGCCATAGAAGTGTGTGTGTGTGTGTTGTTCGTCTATGTGTGGCGTGCGATGGACTGGTGACCAGTCCAGGGTGGACCCCTGCTATTTGCCCTATGTGCGATGGAATAGGCTCCAGCAGACCCCTGTGACCCCTAGCTAGGGAATAAGCGGGTATAGAAGATGAATGAATGAATGAATGAATGAATAAATGAAACTTTTTAATAAATTTTTCAACCATCTAAAATTTTTTACATTTTACAGTTTGTGTAGTAATATTTGGCTATACTTTTTAATCAATAGCATAGAGCTACACCTAATTTGTTAATTTGTGTTTTATATCAGAACTGCCCTTAATTTTGTGGTATTGCATGCCACCAATTACAGTGTGGGGCAGATAAATTTATCTTTACCACAAGGAAATTGCAGAACTCTACTTTAGTTAAGTTTAGTTTAGATTGTTTTCTCCAATGTCTACGTCTACTAAACAGGACCCTATGAAACCCAACTTTTCCGATTTTTTAAAATATAAATATAGATTTAGCCACAAAACAGGCAGGAAGCAGCTGTGTCACACCAATGGAGTAGATGTTCAAAAAATCTCATATATCACCTTCAGTATGTGTGACCCAAAATTTCTCTTTGTTCATGCAATAATCTTTATTTTTAAATTATGGGGTTTTGCGGATTCTGGAGGTATAGCAGGTGATTTCTTTCACTCAGGGAAAAATGTGGACCCCACTGTGATGCAAGAACCCTGGCCACTGGCTCCAAATTGAAAAACCACACAAACTTTTTTGCAGAGAAATATTGAGATCAGAGATTTAATTATCAGGTCTGTCACAAACTAAATAATTGTATTTGTAGGATTTAATTAGTGATAATCTGCTGTGCTAATGTATCATCTACATGGTGCAGCCTTAAAAACTCCATAGATTGTGCGACATAAATACAGATTTAAAGCATTTTATTTCATTTTAATGCTTTGCTTAAAACCCTTAACCTCTGCCAAAACTGCTAAAGAACAGCAATTCAAAGGTATACATGCTATTGAGAGTTAACAAGTTGTTCCCTGGCTCGGTATATCTTTCACAACTGCTGCCAGAATGGGCATCACAATAACAAACCACTAAAGCAATTTTTTAGAAAGGCAGTCAATAATCTGTAGTGTTCTATATGAGATCTATTTATGTAACAGTGTTTCAAAAGTATAACAACACATTTTTATTAGAGACACATAAAGATGTTTCAGGATTTAAAACGTTGCACTGCCACAGCTCGAAATCATTACTCTTAGTATTTGCTTTTTGGTTGTTATAAGTTTTTCAGGGCATATCACCAGAGCTCAGGGCATATTACTAGAGCTGAAGGTACAACTAGGAGCAGACTGTTTAGTCATTTATCTTTAGGGTGGGGTCAATGAAAAAGTTTGTGAAGAATGAAGGTGTCTACTGGTCTAAAGCATGATGCTTAACACCCAGCTGGTAACAAAGAAAAGACTGTTGACGATAGAAAGACATGAACTGCCCTCTTGTATGGCAGTGTGTGTGTGGCACTTTCTGTGGAGATAGGTTGGCAGAGATGCTCTCTGTCCATCAACATCACTGTGTGTAGAGGCTAATTTTTAACCATTTTTATTTCAGATGATAGGTAAGAATTTTTTACACACTCAAATACTACAGACAACTTAAAAGATGCCAGTCATCCTACTCAAACACACACTTTCTCGCTCTCTTTTCAGGTTTACACCCAGAAGGTGTAGGGCAAACATGTAATTTACATACTTTAAAAAATGTCACTCCAGCTCAGAGTCTGTGTCGACTCTAAACCTTTGTTCTCTGTCCATCTTGATCAGTGTTTAACCACATACTGCTTCACATTTATTGATTTAGTTATGTCTACTCTATGCCTGCTTGCCTATCGGCTGACCTTTTAGTCTTCTGTGTATCGCTGAGCCCCTTTGTCTGTGATGCTGGCTTTAATAAAATCACTGAACTGGAACCTGTCTCATCTCTCCACTTTATAACAATGTACACAAGATGTCATTTGGCAGTGGATTTATCCTTTATTGATTCCTTCATTTATATTTAAAATGAATTGATCCTAGTCAGGATTAGAGACAAGCGAAACTGGATTCATCCGGGTTAAATGACCAGGTCTTTATATGATTTAGGATTCACAAATCCTAGTGCCGTCTAGTGGAAAATTATAGCAAAACAGTCATAACCTCTTTTGACATAAGTAACTCAAAGTTCTTGTGAGACTTAAATTTGAGCGATTGAAATCCTTCTAATTTTTTGCCAGAATTCTAATGGAGTAAAGGAATTATGTTAAAGGTGTAGAAGGCTTTTTTTAACATATTACTATGAAATTAAATCAGTGTTTATTGTGTTCAAATCTGATACCACACGCTGTGGGGTTATTAACACTCGGCTGAGTAGTGTGTGAACAATAAAGTTGCTGTAAAATAAAAGACATTGCTACAAATGCTAAATAGACCATGTTAGTAAATTTTTTCCTTTATTATACAAAGTAAAGAAATTACAAAGGCTTGGTATCAGGGACAGTGGTGGCTGAAATAGGTAAGGCGCTGAGTTGTTGATCAGGAAGGCCTGGGTTAATCCTCACCTGGGTTCAATCAAGGAAGACCCAGCACTGCACTGTTACTGTTGGGTCCATGACAAATACCCTTAAACCTACCTGCTCCAGAGACGATATATAGATAACCTATTGCTCTGACCCCAACCTTTCAATGTAGGATTTGCGAAGACAAACATTTGAACAACAACAGTGGCTTTATACCCAGATTTAATTTGCTTGATGGATGAGAGTGACTTTACCTGCCCTGCTGGCATTTCAAGTATTATTTACAGGTGAGTTGATGTCATGAAACTTTAAACTTTGGGGTTTTTTTTAGGATATTTAATTAATGAAAGCTAAAATCGTGTTGTTGTTTTTGAAGTAATGGAAATAAAGGAATAAATTAGTGAAAGGAATGAACTTTTTCAGTGTGTGTGTGTGTGTGTTGTGTGATGCACAAGACAATCATTAATCTTTGGTAATTGTTTTATGCATAATTTATTTTTGACATATTTGATAGCCAGCTGTGCAACAAGTGAAGCGGCAACAATTTACAATTTACACCTTATGCTCAAAACATTTTATAATTGATTTGCTCACATAAGGTTAAAATGGACTACAAGACTATCACCAAGTTGCTTGAGTGGGAGGAAATTTTATTATTCAATTATTTTCAAATAAAAGAAACACACTCGGTCCTGGGCTGCATAGTCAAGAGCTTTCTTTTTTAAGTTTAAATAATCAACATTTTTAATAAACATTACACTATGAATGACTGAAATTAAGTTATGCAGGTCTGCCTGCTCAAGAAAGTAAATGTACAAGCCTAGCAAAGAGGTTTGCTAATGAACCTGAATTACTTAGAGAACTGGGTAAAAGTGTCGTGGTCAGATGAGACTACAATCAAGCTCTCTGGCATCAACTCAACATCCCTACTGACAACCCTGCTAAGTGGACAAGACAACTTTACCACACTTAAGGGACGTTAGTTAGGGTCATGTTAAATCTTAGTGTTAAAAACGGTTCATAGGTGGGTATTTCAGCACAACAATGACCCAAAGCATTGAGCCAAAGCAACAAGGATGTGGCACAAGAGGAAGTACATTATGGTCTTGGAGTGACCTAGCTAATGTGGAGGAATCAAAAGGTTAGAGTTGCCAAACATCAGCCTTAAAACTTTCACATTTTGGAGAGGATTTGCAAAGAAGAGTGTGCAAACCTGGTGGCCAACAACAATATACATTGGTTTCTAATGTAATAACCAACAAGTGTTTGCCACAAAGCTTTGTTTTGTTTTCACGAAGGGAAATTTTACTAATTTAATTTCAAACCAATTGCATAATTTCCGCTTGGTACATGAGCAGCAGCAGCATCTGAAGGTGCACATGTTCAAAGATGCAACAATTTTTAAATTAGTTATTTTTTATCCAAATATGAAGCCACTTAGTTCGCCAACTATTGGTGGGAGTAATCAAAGTAGAAAAATAGCTTATAAATAATAAATAAATAATAATATAAAATTCAAAAAAAAGAATTGTGAAGTAAATGTGAAAATTTTAAAGGCAGATATTTCCTGTTTTGTGTGTCTTAAAAAACATTGTGCTAAATTAAAATACAGATGTTGCATAAAATTTTAATTTTGTAACTAAAATTGTAACTATTACTTACTACAATTTTCAACCCATGGAGCCCATATTGATTTTTGCAATGGAAAAGTTAGTTGGGACCCCAAGTCCATTTTGTTCGTAATTGTCTCACCTTCAAACAGCTCAGACTACAAATCTAATGTAAGCATTGTTGTTCATTTTCTCAATGCTGGCCTGTCTTTGCACACTAGTCTTTTCAATCATTCATTCATCTTCTATACCCACTTATTCCCAAACTTGGGGTCATGAGGGTCTACTAAAGCCTATCTCAGTGCAAATAGGGCGAAGGGCAGAAGTCACCAGCCCATCGCAGGTTCACACACACACAACCACACGCACTCCTATGGGCAATTTAGAATCACCAATTAGGCTAAAGCACATGTTTTTGGACTGTGAGAGGAAACCGTTTTTTCCGGAGGAACATGCAAACTCTGCATAGAAAGACCCCATGGCTGGGATTTAAACCCAGAACCTTCTTGTTGTGAGTCGGCCATGCAAGACCACTACGCCACTGCGCCGCGTCTTTTCACTCATATTTAAAATTAAAATAATTTTAGATAAATAGGCCATAAATAGTGTCACATCACAATTATAAAAATTCACTTTCGAATTAGACTTGGAGAAGATTCATATAATTGCATTAATGTATGTGGACACTAAGGTGTATAAAGTTAGCAAGAGCATCCATCTATTGCTTCACAGTTTTCCACATCATCTCTATAGGGATGTCTGTCCTACTTTTAAATAAATTATATATTTTCTATAGTTTTTTTATTACTATTGTAATAAGGACATCAAAGAAGACAAACATTAGTGACCTGTGTGTGTCCTTAAACAAATCTCTGGTATACTTCTATAGTGTTCTGAAGAATTAGAAACGACTATTTTGACCTTTACTGCTCCGAATCACCAGCAACACAAACACATACAAATACACACATACACACACGGCGAGCATGTCTTGAGCTTTATTTCTTAATCAACCACAGCAATTTTCCACTTAATGTGCATTGAAACACCAGAGGTTACCTGACTTATCCCCAAATAAGCAGTTAAAATAATCCAGCGTTTATGTACACACACAAACATGGACCAGGAAAGAGAGAGAGAAAATAGAAGAAAGTAGGAGACAGTAGTGTGAAAGAGATAGACATTCTACTACTCAGTAAATTCATCTACTAACCTTACCGGGTTTTTTTTATATCTAATAAAAAAGCAACTGTATTTCCCCATCATGCGATAAAGTTTAAAGTAATTGCAAAAGCATCCAGTTCCCAATTCCTCTCCCTTGCCACAGTTATGTCTCATGCCAGTAGGAAATACTGTTTTGCTCTGGCTGCTGCTCGATGAAGTCTGAATGTCACTAAGCCTGTTGATCAAACTGATTAATCCTGTCTTCCTCAATCTCATATAGAGAAAAGCACAAAGGGCCCATTACTGAACCACAGCATTTATACAGAACCAGTGCCCTACCAATTACAACCTGAGGAGATTCATTATGTGTGAAATAACTTGATTAAAGTGAAGGAATATATTTGGCGAAGGGAGCAAAGCAATTAAAGTGCGTAAGCATGCAGAGAGAAATATTACCTCTAATAGGTTGGGTATTTAAATTTTTTTGTAAACAATTGTGCTGTTCTCATACAGGTGCTGCCTATAAAGAAATACGTTCAGCTACAATCAAATATATATATACATTGACAGAAAGGATGCAATGTATGTATATATTAAATACCAATATTATTATGTATATTTTGTTTATTTATTATAAGTGTTTTTATTATAGGCTTGTATGCTAGTTTATTTATTATTTATTTAACTAATTTATTTGGAGTGTGTGTTAATGGCTCATGTATATTCTTAGTTTTGATTAGACCTGATTTAATTCATTCATTTATCCCCTAGAACCCCCATCTTCCCTAACTCGTGGTCACATGGGTCTGCTGAAGTTTATCCCAGCACACATAGGTAACCAGTCCATCGCAAGGCCAAACATAGACGAACAAGCACACACACTCTCACTCACTAATATGGGCAATTTAGAATCACCAATCAACATAATATACATGTTTTTGAACTGTAGGAGTAAACCCCCACATAGTTAATTCAGGAGAGCAAATAATTCCGCACAGAAAGAACCCTTACCCAGGAACCAGAACCCGGCAATCGTACAACCTACTACGCCATTGTACCACCCTCAAACCTTATTTGATATGTTTTAAAATAAAAATACTAAATTAAATAACCCTATAGACAACCTCAAGTTGGTGGATAACAAAATAAACCATTTAATTCCAAACGAACATGTTTGAATTCTGTTGATGCTGATGAACCTTTGCTTTCTTACACATAATGTGCCAAACTACTTCCTGTAGATAAGTGTGGCATTTTGATGTGCCTTTTTTTTGGAAACTGAGAACACCACAGCCGCTGCTGTTCATAGCAAAATCACTAACATGATCAGATTATTTGGTTAAAAACACCTTATTTTCTGTGAGAAACTGCTTATCTTGGTAAGAGTTTCGTTCCGCACATTTCTCAACCGTTCATTTCTCAACCGTTCATTTCTCACCCTTATATACATTAGTACCTTATTAAAGGGAACTTATTTACTGATGCTAGTTTATTACTGTCCCTTTTTTATAAGTATTTTAAGTATTTTGACTCAAGACCATACATGTTATAGAATATCTTGGATATGAACAGATAGAGCAGTGTGTCTGAACTGCCTAGTCTGGCACTGCAGGTGTGTGTTTGCTTCTGCCTGCTTAGTTGAGGTTCTCAACAGTGATTAAAGCGTTGTGCTTGGCTTCACAGTGATTACAGCGATTAGTGATGGAGTGATTAAAAGTCATGAATCTGAGTGACCTCATATTTAAATTTCCAAGTAGACTACGGGAAAATTAGTATTGGCTAAGAGTTCTGGGGTCTAGGCTCAGTGAAAGCTTGCTTTTTTTTCTCTGAAAGAGAGAGAGAGCAAGAGTGATCTTAATGCTAAGAACTTACATAAACTTTATATCTGCTTATCCTTAAAGTCTGGAAATATTTACGTGCATCTTAAAATAATAGCAGTAATAAAATAATTGAAACTAATTGAAATTTAGCGTGAAAACAAGAGAAATGTTGTGCGTTTGGCCAGCATCAGGACCACTACTTCAAGAAATAATGTACGGACATAACAGTGGTAATAAAGCGCAAAAACATTCTTATAAATCCCTTTAACAAAGTTTTGTAAAGCAGTGAGGCGTGCGGAACAGCAAACCCTCTGTGTTTACAAGAACTTGCGCAAACTTCTAATTAAGTAACGCGATGGAAAATCACGCGCTTCGCGGCATCACGCTGCTTTATGTGCCAAAACAATGTGGCAAAATAACTGTATAATGAAACATAAATTACCTGTTGGCCCTTCAAGATTTTCCCCGCAAATTCCCATAGCAAGAACAAGTAGAAAAGTCACTGCGTTCATGGTTATTCCGGTTTTTCACTGCGCTTGGTATCCGCGTAGTACCTCAAAGAAGTCGCGCGCTTGCGCCCATTAGCCGCCGTCGTTCTGCTGGAGCTAATGCTGAGTTTACGCGCAGTGTGTGTGTGTGTGTGTGTGTGTGTGTGTGTGTATGCAAGATCCAGCCGCTTCAGCTGACGTCAGGACCCAACCGATCAAACGTGTTTTTTCTCCTCTCCTGTCTCTCCCAGCTGCGCTTTTTCTCCCTCTAAAACTCTCTCTCTCTCACACACACACACACACACACACACACACACACACACA
>JAOTQW010000009.1:5296164-5309162 GCA_026260075.1 Sisor rabdophorus
CCGTGACCCCGGAAAGTTCGGGAATAAGCGGGTATAGAAGATGAAATGAAATGAAATTGTAATAAATCTGGAATTGGATGAATAACAAGCACATTTGATATAGTTATATATTGACCTTACTGTACGGTATCTCCTATAGTATCTTACTATATTTTTTATCTCCCGAATTTCTACACTAATCTTTCACCCTGAAGGATTGGGGGAAGGGGGGTGTGTGTCAAAAGATGATCTTTAGCTTTTCTTTTAATTTAATTGTATTTACCATAACTATGCTTTTAATGATTTTTGTAATTTTTTAGATATCACATAAAAGCAGGGATGCTTGTTAGCATTTAAATGTTACATGTACTACCTAAATGATAATATTCCATTAAATTCCATTAAATTGTAATAATTTATTCCCAACAGTTTATTCTCTTTATTTGCTAGTGTTTCTCTTGGCTGCCCTGCCTCCAAAAAGGGCGTCACAAATCACAGGGTAAAGTTCGGATGCAAATGCACTTTATTTTCAAATATACCAAACAAACAAATAAATAAACAAACAAACAACTAGAAAAAAATTCAAGACATAAAACTCAACAGACATGAAACATGAATTTGTATGTTAATGTTAGATTTTTTTAGTCAAGTAGAATTTCAGTTTTTATGTGTGACTATCCACTCAGAACCTTCAGAATCAGTAGTGCTACCCATGTAAGCAGATTGCTTATTGCAGAGCCCACTACCATTTTTTGTCCACTGATTAGTTGATTAACTATCTTTTTTAACTATTGTTACATGTTTGTACAATTGAATAAGGATTTTCACACCCACAATGGCTGACAGAGGAGGAAAAACTGACTTGGTTTTGGACATACTTAAAATATGATTTTAAGGCAGTCTTTTCTGGAAAAAAGACATAATGAGGATAGGTTGGCTAACCCCGAAGATAACTAGCTTTACCAGAGAAAGAGTTTCCAGACACTATAAAAGTGTGTTACAAATAACTTGCTGAACCAGAGCAACAACTAAGTCTGTACGTTTAAGGTATGGCCACATAAACATAGTTTGATATCTCTGAACGGTTTTTGCTCCAGATTCCAAATGTGTTTACTAAAATGTGTTGGCCTACTTTTGTTCAACAATACATGGAACAACACCTTTGTAATATTTTAAATCCCAGGCATGTTTACCCTGCTATTACAACTGTATGAGTTTGTAATTAAACACAATTAATGTGTTATTCTCGCCCTGTGTGCGCTGGGATAGGCTCCAGCAGCCTCCTGTGACCAAGTGCTAGAGAATAAGCGAGTGTAGAAGATGAAGGATTGAATGAATGAATAAATGAATTAATATAGTAAAACCCAGAGCAGTAGGACCTTGGGGAGTCTTCTGCTGTGACTCTCTTGCCTTGGCTGTCATACTGGCTTTGCAAAGGGATGTTGTTGCAAAGTTGTTTTAACTGACTTTATGTCAAATGTTTAGTCAGGTAGACGTTAACGTTAGGATATATTATACATGCAATAAATGGCCAAACGTTCATAAACACTGCACACAAGCACACCTGTTTAAATGTGACTTCTGGCAAGTTGCGAGTGCTGTTGTTGTTGTTTTTTAATGTTTTCGTATGCCAAACTATGTTAATCCTTCCTTGCAGCTAGTTTCCCTATAACTCTTTATGTTTTACATAACAGGTAGCTTGTTGAATCCACACTGCTTAATCCCTCATCTGTACATGTGAGCATAGCATTTTAAAACGGAATAAAAAAGATGAGATAGCCTTGATAGTGTCCCCTGGGTGTAGATGATCACTGTGTAGAGCTTATGCAAGATGTCACATTTATTGGCAATGCTGTCACTGGAAAGTGTTTTTTATTCTGTTCCGAAATGCTATAACTCTTTATGTTTTACATGACAGGTAGCTTGGTAAATCCACACTGCTTAATCTTTCATCTGTACAAGTGAGTATAGCAATTTGGAACGGAATAAAAAATACTTTCTAGTGACAGCTATGCTGACAAATGTGACATCTTGCATAAGCTCTGCACAGTAATCATATACACCCAAGGGACGCTATCAAGGCTATCTAATTAGCTATAAACGTGAGTTGTCCTTTAGCTGGACAGATACCAAAGCTACAGAATATTGACCCAAGCCTCTTGCTGATTTCTTGTTCTTTGAAAGTCAACCAGCAAGGTTTCTGGCACCTCAGAGGAAGCTGAATTCTGTCTGCCCTCCCAAGGCGAGTGTGGACCCAGGTGGGAATTACTCTTGTATTTATAGGATTCCCCTTCATCAGAATGACCTGCGGATGTTAGAAAAACACTCTGTTGTGCCAGGATCTGTTAAGTAAAAAAACAAGAAATAAGAATTAGAAATAGCACAACAACATGGAGGACCTGGTATATTGGGAGAATTTCATTTTAATAGAGTTTTGGTTAGTGAAAAGGTTGAAGACATCATTTTTCTAGAAGTAAGAAATAATCAAATCCTATCTAACAATAAATATAGTTTTTATTGATATACTGTCTGTGTGTATTTAAAGCAAGCTGTAATATCCAGTATTAATGCACAGTTTTTAAAAACCATAAAAGACAAAGCAAACAGATATCCCCAGTGGCCAATTTCTTGGTGGTGGGGTTAGGGAAATATTTACTGTTGAAAGTGTAATAGATTTGATTTAAATTCAATAAAATGAAATAGTTGGCGGCGCGGTGGCATAGTGGTTAGCACGCTCCCCTCACAACAAGAATGTTGGTTTGAATCCCGGGCATGGGGTCTTTTTGTGCATGTGCATGAGTTTGCATGTTCTTTCCGAGCTTGCATGGGTTTTATCCTGGCACTCCGGTTTCCTCCCACAATCCAAAAATATGTGCATTGGGTTGATTGGTGATTCCAAATTTCCCAGAGGAGTGGGTGTGGTTGTGTGTGTAGACTGGCGATCTGTCCAGGGTGTACACCCTGCCTCTCGCCCTATGTGCGCTGACCCCCGTGACTCCAAGTTAGATTAATTAATGAATGAATGAATGAATGAATGAATGAATGAATGAATGAAAATGGAATAGCAAAAGTATTGTTGTACAATGATTCCTGCAGGAGTTTGGTTAAAAATACATGATATTAAGTAAATATAAGCAAAGATATGTTTGGCAGGTGTTTGGTTTTGCGTTGCTATCGGTCAAAGCTCCCTTCTGCTCAGATCATAAATCGTTGAAAAAAAATAAAGTATTTGTATATTGCCGTCTTTGCCAAATTTTTATTGGCTGGGCAAAACAGATGTTTGGCTCAGCCCACCCCTGCCCATGCCTAGAGCCGGTCCTGTGTAATACAATCCTCAGAGGTGCTTGATCACTACTAGAACACAAACCAACATGTCACAACATACAAAGACATTCTGGACAACTGCTTCCAACTTGACCACCGATAATGATAGAGACACTTAACAAATTCCTTGTAGGTGCAACTATACTTGCTAATAAAGTTCTTTCATAGGAAAGCAGGGAGACGGCGTGACAGGAAGCATTTGCTGCACTATTGTTACTGTATTTTATGTACATGTATTTGCATAGTAAATTACGATTCAATTTAAATATCTTTTTCTAATACAGTCTGTTGTAAGATTACTCATCGTAACATATCATGAGACACAAAGACAGACAACTGTGTTAAAACGCACATGAGAACAGAGGTGTATGGTAGGGGGGGGATCTGGTTGGTTCAGTTCAGAATGTTTCAGGTGGGTGATGGAGGCAGGAGGGTGTTAAAGAGGCTGATTGTCTGGAAGAAAAGCTGTTGCAGAGTGGCAGTTACAACTTGAATACACCGGTTCTTTTATCCAGTACAAAGAGGGGAGGAGAGTTCATAGTAGAGATGGTTAGAAATGTGCACAATTTTGAATTCTTCGTAGGGAAAAAGTACATCAGTGTAACGCCATTCTTTTGTTGGGATGTAGGCATCAGAAAAATGTTCTTTAATATTTTAAAATGTAATATGAAGTAAAGTTATTAACATAAGAAAAAACAGCACACCATAATTTTAATTAAAAAACAAAAATGTAATGTTGAGAAATTCTATTGTCTCTTTTATCTAAACTCAATACAGCTTATATGAATAAGAAGATCCCTTCCTTAACTTCATATCACAGTCAAGTGACAAAGATTCATTATTCATCTTCTATTCCTGCTTATTCTCTTGCTTGGGACCATGACTGTCTGCTGTGTATTTAGAATCACCAATTTAGAATCACCACTTTTGTCTTACAACAACAAGACCTGGGTTTGATTCCTATGTCTCTTTCTGTGTAGAGTTTGCATGTTCTCCCCGTGCTTTTGTGGGTTCACTTCGGGTATTCCCACAATCCTCCCACACTCCAAAAACATGTATATTAGGTTTATTGGTGATTCTAAATTGTCCATAAGAGTGAGTGTAAGTGTGGCCATCTAATGACTGGAAATCTGTCAAGGGTGTGCCCCTCCTGACTTTCGGCCAGCAGAGACCTGGAAAAAGCTCCAGCATAGGCAAAGTTGTCTAAGAGCTTGAGCATTTTTTTTTATTATTAAATTTATTATTGTTTTGGCTGATTGTAATCTAAGCAGACCCCATGGTAAGAGAAGAGAAATAGACATATAGACAGCTAGTATATGTTTACAAATTTAAAAGCAGGCCATTTCGCAATGATTATTAAATACTTGATAAAAGGTTGTGAAGCATTGCACGAGTGTGTAGGGGTGGTTGGGAGATGTTCACATGGGTGCAATAGTAATCTCCCTTAGTTTGCCAAATGTCTAGAAAGAGGCATGCTCAGGACTTTAAGAAGCTAGTTTGGAATTTTATAAAAGTGACCTAAACCAGGTATTAATGTCCTTTATAAAGAATCTACTGTAAGCTCTTTGGTGTGAAATGTTGCAATTTATACGCAAGTCATGCAGCTGCTGAGAAGGGCAATTTGCAAATTCTCTCAGGAAACGCTTAAGACCAAAGAATTAAGACAGCTCTGGAGCTCATTCTTTTTGTTTGCTGGACAAAATGTGCTTGTCTTGGCAGATTTCAGGGAGTCAACTTGGGGCTCGGGCTGAGGAAGAGCATCTCAGGTTGCCTGGCATGTTGCACTCTTTAGGTGGGGGATGGGCATGTGTGTGTGTGTGTGTTAAAGATGTAGAGGAGAAAGAGAGACAGAGAAGTAGTGGTGTAACGGCTTTTTCATCCTCCCTCCAGAAGAAAGAAACATAGCTTCGGGGGAGGGGTGCAGGAAGAAACACTAACACAGCAGGTGTGCTAAGTGCGCATGTGACTGCCTGCATGCTTGTGTGTGACTAAATGCATGTATGTGAAAGTCTGTATTTGCACTTGTGCTTAAAACTGTGTGTGCGAGTTTTAGTATGTCCTAGACTGACAACCATAGTTCTGGTCTCCCTTCTGCTGGTTAGCGCAGATTTTAACTACTTTTGTTATGAATTCTTTTATTTTGCAGAGATGCCATAGCCCTCCATAATCCCCTCCCCTTTCCTGCACTCCTCCTCTCATGTGGCATTTACTTTATCTTTCTATCAGAAAGAGCAGGAAAAAACATTGCACTTCGTACCCAGTGTTTCCAATGATTAAATGTGTTGCTTAAAAAACAGACTGTCAATCATTTCTCTTGTTTTTTTCGTCTTTTCCTCTTTCTCTAAATGTATTCGTCTTTTTGCTGCCTGATTATTTTGCTGGATCATTACTTTAGTCATTATATTGTCCTACCTAGTCTTTTGTTGTTGTTTTTTTTTACCTTTCTTTCTATTTCTCTCTCTTTCTCTCTTTGGCACTGTAGTTGAAGCATCTGAACACTCTTAATTGTCACAACCTTCATATAATTTTTATTTCATATATCTAATAGAATGTATTACTATTTTACTCTACTGTATAAAATGTTTTATTAATGTTTATTTTAGTTTAGGTTTTTATTTTTTAACACACATACTTACTTATGTATTTTAATCAATAAAAAACACTACCTAATTTTTAACTCTATTTGGATTGCAATAAAATGTTAGGATAGAAGATATTGATAAGTGGCTTAACGTTCAATTTGTTAAGCTTAACTTCTGTCCGAAAGGTTAAAAAGCTTTAGGGAAGCACCTAAAAAAGTTTGAATAAATGCTATACTAAATGGTTGCTCACATAGATCAAAACATTGTTTGCATATTTAGTGGTAATGAATCTTGGTAAACTATGAACTAGAATGCCAAGGTTTGAACAACAGCATACACATGCAAAGCAGTTTTTAAAGATAAGTGTGTCAAAGTGCGCTCACATTTCGACTCTTTGTACTATACTTTGTAACACCAAAGAGAAATAGAGTTTGCTAACTTTTCTAAATGAGGCTAATTGAGTCCTAACTTTTTACCAATGCCAAGACACAGGGCTGAAATGTGCTACAAGACCATTACTAATTAGCTTGGTGAAAAGGTGACAACAGTTGGTGTAATTATTTGCAAATGAAAGGAATACAAATTTACTTGCAATTTACTTGGGGTCCATGCAAGAGCTCACCTTGTGGAGTTTTAATGATTATGAGAACGGTGAGCACACAACTACGTGGTAGGATCTTGTCAATGATTTTAATGGATCAGGGTCACTAACAAAAAAGTTGGTAACATGCTATACCATGACAACAAGGTCCTATTTTCAAGAAAGCCTATGTACAGGCCTGTCTAAGGTTTGCTTATGAACATTTTAATATCTCAGAAGAGAACTTGCCATTAAATGAGATTAAAATTGAGCTCTTTGGCATCAACTCACCATGATTGAACAAGACGGAATTCTGCCTATGACCACCATCCTCCTGAATAAACATGAAAGTCGAAGCATTAAGCTTTAGGGGTCTTTGGATGGTAAGGGAACGGGAAAAGTTCACCTTATCAAAGGGAATATGTACTTTCAAATCTTGTTTGAGAACCTTCTTTCCTCAAACAGGCCATCGCAAATTGGTCGTGGATAGGTTCTAGCATAATAATAACGCAAAACACATGGCCAAGACAACAAAGGAGTAGCTCAAAAAAAAGCACATTAAGATCTGCGAGTGGTCTTGCCAGTTCCCAGACCGTATTCCTATAAAAAATCTCCAGAGGTTTGACTTGTCAAACAACAGCCTCAAAACCTTAATGACTTGGAGAGGATCTGCAAATAGGAGTGCGTCAAAATAGAGGAGTGCAAATCCTGTGATTCACTACAAGAAATGTCTGACAAACGTCTGGTGGCCAGCGACAAAAAACATCTGCAACTGCCAAAAAGGGTTTTGCCAGCAAGTACTGAGCCTTTTTTGTGAGGGGTCTAATACTTAATTAACTAATTTAAAGTCAAATGAATTTATAAAAATTAAAAACTTTTATTTACTGACTTTTCACTGTTTAAAATTATGCATTGGTTGTTTTTTTGTCAGTCTGCAAATACAAAATAAGCAGGGGATCGAATAAACTGTATTCGCAATTCTGCTCAAATTGTAACATATTCCGGGCACAGTTGTAAATCGTTTGCATTTTCCCTTCATAAAAGCTTTGTGACGGCCATATTTGCTATAGATTTTAAATACTTTATATGAAATACTTTAAATTACTTTATAAATAATACTTTATTTAGCAACAAAATACATAAGAGAACAATTAAGATAACATAAAGAGATTTTCTGTCTTTACCTCCCGAATACAAAAATGCCTCGAAGTATCAGCCCACCCCTTACACTGATTGACAGGTTTCAGCGTAATGCTTAAGAATTGAAAACAGAAAAGCAGGTTGAAATTTCTTTTGTGTTTTGGCACTCACGGTACCCCTACGAAAATGCAAACGGTTCGCATTCAAATTATGTCTCGGTTTATAGCTATCGCATATAGAAAATAATATCACTTTTACTTTTTATACTGCTAATTGGAAGTTCATAAATTTCATATCCCAGCACTGTTGAGATGCCACTGCTGATCCCAAGATAAAAGCCCTTGACCCTTAACTCCTCAGCTGTATAAATGAAATGAAGTGACATAAGTTGGAAATTTTATCATATTAAAAGGGATTTATTATCTTGCAAAAAAGCAGTTTAAAACCACCCCCACCTACAGCAGCTCCTTTGAACGCTTTACTAAAGGACAGTCTACAGAGAGAAAGAGAGAGAGTGCAAACAAATGATGGGGTGGGGAAAACACATTCCTTGAGTGCTATGAATAGCTAATGGGATCCCACGGTGTAAGTCTACGGTGAAGCTGCTTGGAAACCAGAAAAAAGTCTGACATTAAGATCTGATATATGTATAGCATGTTTCTTAAGGTCAGAATATTATAGTTGGCTTGCCAAATTTGGGTGGTGTGGTTTGCAAACACACACGTACCCGTACGATCATAAGCAAAGTCCATACCGCAACATCTGGTCTTTGATGTGCTTTTTCATTCCTTGTGGTTGAAGTTGAAGAATGGAGCAAAACTGTTTCAACAACAAATATATCTCCTAACATTCTGTGTTGTAACAGAATGTAATACATGTTGTATTGTGTGAGTGAACTTTGCCTCTTAAGTAGGAGTAGAGTAATAAGATCAGAGTGGTGGCACGGTGGTGTAAACTTGTTACTTGTTAAGTGTGAGGTCAGAGTTCTGGTTGGATCCAGTTCTCAGACTGGCCTTATGGAGAAGGGTTAATGACCGCCAAATGGAAGCAGTGAGGCAAAACATGGCTTTAACAACATGAGATGCAGGACTCTATTCACCCCCTCGTTTGTTTCTCTTGGTCTCTCACACTAGCTTGTATTTGAGGATCGTGTTCCACTTTCAGTCTCTTTCTCTCTATCACCATGTACACACCTGTGTGTCCACATACATATTGCACATAACATATTGCTGTTAATATACAATAATAGGTGGTGACTTCTCCCTAATGTTGATTAAAATGACGGAAGGCAAAGAAAAGGAAGAAGGAAAGACAGAGAGGGGTTTTGTACATATTAAAGTAGGCATGTCCATGAGATAAAGCATACTTGTGTTTCTATGAGAGACCAGTTTGATTAGGTATACCATTGACAACAAATGTGCCATTTTGCGGTTTTAATCTCTAAAACATAATTTGCAGCAGTTGACTAATACAATGGTTTAGCTAAAAAAAATTTTTGAAAAGTTTTAGCCCTAACTTTCACATACCATGTGTTTTATCAACACTGTATTCTAGATTTACTTGTCATTGTGATGTGTGACTGGAGATTTGTGTTTATGTAGCTACAATAGCATAGGTGACATCAGACACTAATGTTGAGTGAGAAGGGCTGGGATGATGTCGGGGTTCAGTTCCAAATGGGGTTAAGTTAGAGGTGCAGGATTCTTCAACTCCATCCAGATTACACCATGTCATTCTGATGATCAGGGGATTCCTGAAAAAGGGCATTGTCATGCTAGCCCAGTGGTTGTCTCTTGAATCCAATAAATCTTGACTCTATATCATAGAAAAACACATGATTATTTATAACTTTGTGCTTCCAACTTTAAGGTATAAGTTAGTTATAAGTTTGCTGCAAGTTAAGGTGACAGATCATGCAGGTTTTAACATTCATTTAGCAGAAAAAAAAAAAGCTTTTTTGACTTTTCCACCTTTAGTGTTTTTTTATTAGCATTTAAACAGACTTTTAATGGCAGCCTGGAGATCTAGTGCTATTAAAAGTGCTATGAATGTGCTTGTGTTGAATGTTCCTCTATTGCCTGGGGTGCAGTTGCCATATGCTTAATGATGGATGTGTTGGTTCACATGTTCGTATAAGTAATGGTAACCTTGGATTGAAAAGACAACAGCACACAACCAGGCAATTACTCAGCCTGGTTTAAAAGTTGAAGGATTCAATATGTTTAAAAGATTTATTTTAAAAATGGCTTGGTTTTCCTAAATATTTGAAAGCAAGATATCATTCAGATTTCAAGATTTTTTGACTGTATCTACAAGATTTATAATATGTCAGTTTGCTTGTCTGCATACACACTTTAGATCTAGATGTGAATGTAAATAAAATATGAAATAGATTTTCCTGTGCTTTGTTTTAACCCTGGCCAGTTTAGGTAGGTCTGGATGAAAACCCAGTGTGCATGTGCTAAAGGTTTGGAAAATATTTGCATGCATTTTTTCTTCTGGTAAAATGCCTGAAACAGGAAATGTTCTGAGAATCATTTGCGGTGCTGCCATGTGTGTTTTTTTATTACACTTTATGAGCAAAAGCTTGTGTACCCTTTATCAGCACCTACACAACAATGACTTCCTTAAACTTCTGCCACAAAAACAAAACCACACAATTTCATAGGATGTTTTATATGCTGTAGAATTAAGATTTCTTTTTACTGTGACCAAAGAAACTCAGACGCTGTTTCAGCATAAAATACTCACAAAGGCTCTATGAAGACATTGTGTGTTATAGTTGGTGTGAAAGAACTCCTACAAAGAACCCTAAGTCTGACACTGTCCTACTGAACATGTTGAAATAGAACAAAATTGTCCAAACTCCATACCTACATTTACGACCAAACTAAGACTATTCGTGTCATAAATTCTTGAATTTATTTTCAATAGCTTGGAACGTATTGTAGGAATAAAAGCAGGACGAATCCTGGAAGATAATGTTTAAAAACATATATGAATTTGGTGCATCCCAATACGTTTGGAAACACTGTTTATAACTTAGCACAATTACATTTCTTTGTCTGTTCAATTTTCAGTTGCCATTTACAAGGCTAAAATGTTTATAAGCCAATATAGTAAATATTTCCTGCTTGGCATTTCATTTGTCCTGGCCTTTAATTGCACTTGCAAAATTATATCAGCCATGTTGTGACAATGCATAAAATGCTGACTGGAAATAAATACACTGAAGACTGTCTAAAGGATGCGCATTGTGTGGGTGGGAGCATGTGAGGAGATAGAGAGAAAGAATGTAGAAGAAGTAGTTCATTAGTATAAATTCCTAATTAAACAAGGGAGGAACAGGAGTTTGTTATAAGAAGATTGTTAGTGTGCCTAGTATACAAAGGGTGGGACTGATCTTCCTGTAAAACTACAATTCTGTGTTTAAATTGCTTCGATCCTTAATTCTTTCATTGGTATTTTCACAATGTTGTAAATAAGACACTTAACATTCCTATAGAAGGATGTGGGCAGAAATAAAAAGGGAGGCTGAATTTATCCACTGTTATTACATTAATTCTCATCCCCAAAGGTCAGTATTCACACTCTACTACATTCTAAGCATGCCATAAAGCCATCAAGTACTGATATAGCACTTAAATTACATTTAAGTACCGATATAGTGTACATAGTGTATAAGTTATTACAAAAGTTACTTTTATACTGATACTGTAAACAAAGTATATATAATTGACTAATTCTTGTAGTGTGAATAAATATATTGCTGAACAAGGCTCTTGGTGGTACAGAACAAATTCATCAAATGACAATAAATCACATGGAAGCTTGATAAATAAAATTAGTTTATAAACAGGTCAATAGAATTTTAATTTTTTTTTTACTTTATTTTCAGTGATGAACCCTTGATCTGGTGCCAACCATTCGAAACCCATATTACATGACTTTAGACTGAAAGAGAGAATGGAAGAATTCCTAGCAGAAACCCCCAAAGCACAGGAAAAACATGTAAACTTCACACGTTGGAGGTGGAGGCGGGAACCAAACCCCCAACATCCCTTGACATATCAGGAAAACGAGCTAACTGGTAAAACCACACACACCCCTAAGCTTCAGTTAGTATTTACTTGAGTAAACTCAGTAACTTTGACCATAGTTCTGGTTAAAATACTTTAGAAAATTGCTGATCTCCTGGAACTTTTACACAAAACAGCTTCTAGATTTCACAAAGAAAAAAACCACATCTAGTAATTGTTGGTTATACAGCTATAAGGCCTAACAAGATCATCCAGACTGGCTCAAACTGACATCATGACCATGATGGCATACATAGATATTTAGTACACACATTGTGAGCAGAAATGCATTATGGACAGAAGAGTGAGTTATTTCCTGATGCAGATGAGCAGAAAGTTTCACTCCTGCCATCTGAAATCTGAGGCTATAGTGTGTGCAGTTGAAAGTTTTAAGTAACTGATTAGTGAAAATGAAAAATCACAATAAAAATGTTATAAATAATCCAGATGTTTTTATATATGTAAAAAAATGCACCATGTTTTTTTGAACAATGTTAAATAAATTACATCTGCCCTATTTTGCCCTCCAGAAGACCCCCTTAAGTTTGCATTGCTTCTCCATAAGGCCATTAATTTATTTTCTGGTCTGTGAACTGTGAAACTGTGTTCTCTCTGTGCTTGCATGGGTTCACTCCGGTTTCTAACCACAGATCAAAAGCATGTATGTTAGGTGAACGTTTGTGAAATCGTGTGTGTAATTGCCATAAAAACAGCTTAATGCTGGCATGGCGTTAAAAGTACAATGTAAAGGCAAGTATTCGGAGCATGCGCTAGACTGATATTTTAATAAAAGTCACCAGATTTTTGCACAGTCTTCTTTTAGAAGTATTCTTAAGCAAAGTTTTTAGCTAAAGGTTTCAGCAGTGTTAAACCTAACGTATTTCAACAGCTTTGGGCATGCCATTGCCTAATTTTTAGGTTACAAGTCAGCTGTTGATGTGTAACTTATTTGCTTAGTTACTGTCTGTTACAGTTTTTTGTAGCCTCTCTCCTGCTGCTTGCGATCTGTTTTGCGGATTAAATGAAAAGCACTTCTTGACTGCACAAGCAAAATACTAGCTTTATATGGTCTGGATTGAAGTGTTTAAATAATGTTAGATTACTTGTCATTGTCAGGCAAACGATTAACAGGTTGAGCAACATATCTACATTGGGAGAAAAGGAGAAAAGAAGACGAAAAAAGTAGATTATGATGAACAAAACAAAATTTGGGCGGCGCGGTGGCGCAATGGTTAGCACCGTCGCCTCACAACAAGAAAGTCCTGGGTTCGAATCCCGGACTTGGGGTCTTTCTGTGCGGAGTTTGCATGTTCT
>JAOTQW010000009.1:5352183-5367645 GCA_026260075.1 Sisor rabdophorus
AGAGGAGGTATATGGATGTGATAAATAAAGACATGAAGTTAGTGGGTGTGAGTGAGAAGGATATAAAGAATAAGGCTAGGTGGAGACAGGTGATGGGAGCAGCCGAAAGGAGAAGAAGAAGATTAGTAAACAAAACCAACAAAAATATGCCATTTATTTTTTAGGTCGTACAATGATATTAACATCTATTTATCTTTAAATACAATCATTAATTATTTATTCATTTAGGTCTACTGGAGCCTATACCAGGCAGTATACACTGGACAGGTCGCCAGTTAAATGCAGGGCCACACATAGATGAACAACAACATGCATTCAGACTCACCCCTAAAAAAATTTCATTTAACCTAAAGTACATGCATTTGAACTGTGGGAGGAAACCGGGGTACCTGGAGTAAACCCACACAAGCGCGGGGAGAACATGCAAACTCTGTAGTAAGACCCTGAAATTGAACCCACGACTTTCTTGCTGTGAGGCGAATGTGCTAACCACGCCGCCTTTGTATGACGGTTAGAGGAAGCTAAATCCAACCATACATGTTTTTGCACTGTGGAAGAAAAACTGAGTAAAACTTATCTGCACACAAAGTCCCCTTGCACAGGAAACGATCCTGGGATCTTCTTCCTGTGAGGCAACCGCGCTAACCACTACGCCACCTTGCCACACTATGATTATTTATGTTTATTCATATCAATTCAAGATATGTACAGTATGTATGGTACTGTGTGTGTTCTAGGTTTTGATAATTAATATCTCTTCAAATGCGTAATTTTTTGTACATTTTTTTATACATTGATAGAGAAGGGAGTCATGAGACATATTCCTTGCTTGATTAGCTCTAACACAATAACTGCACTTATATACCAATGATAGGGACCTGCACCAACACGAATTCACACACACAATCCAAACTATGTAATTATACAGCGCTATCTCTTTCCCCTGGTACTTCAGCCCTCACTTTGTGTCAAAACCTAACATATTGTGTGTGCCAGCATCCCCATCCCCTGCTTAGGTAGTGCATGATGATTTCAGAGCTCAGGCCCATACAACAGGACCCTATCCAATGCCTCAGCTTTCGCTGCCTTGTTTTACACTAAATTAACCAAGATCAATTGGCTAAACAGATGAAACGATTTAATGGTTTGACAAGTCCACCCAGAAACTGAAAGAGCTGGGAGAGAAAAAAAAAGGGGGGTGTTGCAGCCAACATGAAAGAGAGAAGCAGAGATGTCTTGTAAAAAATCAAACCCAAAGCAAAACGGAAACTGAACGGCTTTGGCTTTTAAATATTCCCTTTCAACAGTAAAATTCTTTCATAACCCAGAGCCTATTTAAGGATCAGGGTGGAGAAGGAGAAGAATGAAGAAGCCACATGCGTGAGAATGGAGGGAAACTGTAAAAAAAAACCCTTAAAGTTGTGGTAAATGGTTTGTTCAGATGGATGAAGGAGACAAGGCATAGACGATTACTGGTTCCCCACCTTGCGTTGTTGTGTAATACAAGATAATAATTTTAAACAAAAGTGAAGATTAGCGTGTGCATGCTACCTAAGGACCACATACAATTATTCAGATGTTGGTGATGGCTTGCTGTATCAAGAAATCTTCACAGATTGCACACAGAGGTGTAGAAAATTGCCATTTCTCTCTCTTTCTGTGGCAGGTGTTTGGGGTGGATTGAGGTGAACAGGCCTAAGGGAAGGGAGAGTAAGAGCAACAGAGAAAGTTCAAACTGGTTCCTCGTTGTTCCTGGGGGACTTTCGTTTACTGCAGTTTCACTTAGACTAAACTGTGACCAGAGTGTAAAACATCTCAGCGTTATGTTCCCATCGTGATTAGACCTATAGAAATAATTCATTGCATCTCTGATCTATTAGGATTGTATGTTTATTTAAAATTCCAGCATCACAAATAAACTGTTTTACAAATTAATTAAAATTGTTACAATAAAATGTGACATTACTATAATTAATCACACTAAAACCATATTAATTCGAGTAATTTCAGCTATTGAATTTCAGCTATTAGAATTTTTTTTTGGTAAACACTCTTCCTTCCACACTTTCCCTTACTCTTCAGTTTTATTATTTAAATTAAATATGTGCCCTGCGATGGATTGGCGACCTGTCCAGGGTGCACCCCCCTGCCTTTCGTGTGAGCTGGGATAGGCTCCAGTAGGCTCCGGGAATAAGCGGGTAAAGAAGATGAATAAATGAATGAATGAATATGTAAAGCAGCTTTGAGACAATACCCATTGTAAATTATATACAAATAATACTGAATTGAACTAAACATAACCAATGATGATTGGTATATGTATGTTTGTGTGTGTGTGTGTTGGGGGTGGGAGATAACCACATAACTGATGATGATTGGCTTAGGTAGAGCAAGTGTGCTTGTGTTCACACTCCGACAGTTGCACTCTCTGACAACTGCTCGATTTCCCTTAGTAATTAAGTATGTGCTACATTTAAGTAAGTGAAAGACAAGACCAGGAACAAAAGACGCTCTCGACATTGGTGGCAATTAATTTAAATGTTTTATAATGATAATTTAACCTTTTTTAATATAAGGGCATCCAACTAACCATTTTTCAAAAAGTGATGCTACAGTTAGTGATTTTTATAATAATTAACCCGGGAGATATTTGTGGGTAGTAACTAGAACTAATTAAAGTAACATGCCTTACACTGGTTTGGCCATTTTGAATTTTGAGAGCAAAATATAAATATAACAGCACGACTCCTTATAATCCAAACTCATAAAAAGAATCTTAGTGGTTGAACTGCTTATTAGGAGTTCAATTCCCAGAAGCGTCATGCTGTTACTGCTGGGCCCCTAAGTATCCATCGACTGCTCAGTTGGATAAAATATATATAGGACAACTGTTAAATTTAAGCAGTGTATTTGTAATCTACATGTTCTGTTATAAGAACTATTTAGTAACATAGCAATTATTTTGAAGTTAATGCCGTGCCTTATCCTTCGCCATTGTCTTTTCTTTATCTTTTTTTTAGTAAGAACTCAAGCGAATCGTCATACAAACTCCTTTGAGGTGGTCCTACCCTTCAAGACCATCTGTCTTTGTGTGTCTTCATGAGTAGGGACCGTTAGACACTCTGGACTGTTGCCAGATTGCCTGCTGCTATGCCATTCTGTGCCACTCTCGGCCCCCCATCTCTTCCTGTATGCATCTGTATGCCAGTCATGATTTGTGTCTGGGTGGGTTGAGGTGGGTGTGTGTGTGCAGTTCCTTTAAAAGTGTGGGAATGAGGACACACATACACACACATCCAGCTTGGGCCCCTATTTTCACACATTCCTGAGGAGGGCATATTGAGCTCATTAACGATACTAACTACAATGCCTCTTTGTACTGGGGAATGGGATTTGAGGAGGCGCCAAATTGCCGCGAGTGTCTAGTACGAGCATGCGTATGTGTGTGTGTAACGTATCTGTGTGTATGCTTATGAGCAGGAAAAGCGTGATGCAGTGCTATAAGTATTGTGCTTCACAGACATGCATTAGCAGGCAGGTTTTCTCGATTCTTCCAGTCGGTTGTCCTGGGATGATCTTTCTCTAACAGGACCGATTTTCTGCAGCTACAATGCTTCTTGTGTCTTTTTAATTTCTGATCATACAAGATTTTGTGCTTGCCTCAATCAGGGCTGTCTGAATCTGGTTTCTGTTTTTTTTATTTTGGAAATGTCATAATCATATCATCAAAAAAGGAATGGTGACATAATATACACTTGTTTCCAGGATTTTGCAACATGCTTCTTGTTTACTCTATTCCTTTTACCCTGCGTCTACCTGTTTTTCTACCTCACTGTGGCCCTTCGGAGTGTTTTTGCCCAGAAAGAAAGTGCAACAGGAAAGGGGTTGTGAAAAAAGAAGGAGGGTGGGAATGCAGCCCAGTCAACGGTCTCTTCCTTTAGTGCCAGGAAGAAAAGGTTAAAAGAGGCCGTCACCTGCATAATTTATGGGCTTGTTACTGTAATCAAAAATTCTTATTTATTTGGACGGGGTTGTTGGGGAAAAGGCAAGAGACAAGAAGGGAAAAAAAAACACAAACACACACACACTTATAGATACACGAACACACTTCCCTGTAAAGCTCTTGCTTTTCATGTGAAACGAGATGCCGCTGTGTTGTCCCCAGGGTGGGGTTCTACAGCACGCTCCAACGCACACACACAAACAAAAAAATACGCTCACACATAAACTTATTGAAGTCTGAATACACACACACACACACACACGCACACATCATGCATATTAAAATTCTCCAACTTTATGATGGATGTACGCTGCCAGTATGCTGCCTGTCCCCCGGGGTGAGGTCCAACCACACACGAACCCACATACACCAACATCAAGCAAACTTAATGATTAGTCTTCATACGGTGCCACACACAAGTAGAGTCAAAGTCTCCTGCATAACGAGAACCACAATCTGCATAGTGAACATACTTTCTCAGAGTTGGTCGACTCGATCAGGTCGTGATGCCGCTGTTAGTGTTGCAAGCACAGACATGTAAAGGAAGCTTCTACTAGCTAATGAACAAACACTCGTCTGTTTCAATAGTTCATGTTGATCTGGATTAGGTTGGAGTGTGTGCGGTCTCAAAAGAAAGCAGGCCTGTCTATCCACCATACATCTCTTTGGAGTCTAGTTGACCGACTATAATCTTCAGTGGTTACAATCCTTACCAAACAGCAAGCTGTTATTATGGCAAAGAATAGTACATAAAGAAACCGTTGTCCTTACTCCTTCGTGCGTTTGTGTGTGTGTGTGTAAAAGTGTAAAAGAGAGTGAGAAATCCCTACACGTGCATGTTCACAAACATTTTTACTTCAACTGTTCCAGCTGACCCTGGTGATGAGCAAATGGGTGGGCTCACACCACTGGAATCTGGTGTAACACCACAGATGAAAATTTTCTCCTACAGCCACAGCCGCAGTACGACTAATTTGTGGAAACGGCCATCAGTTCCCGAAACTGCTGACACCAAACCTCCAGCTTAGAGGTGATTATTGCATGTGTCACACACAGCAACGGCAAGCCTGCTGGCAATCTCAATACCTGCATGAACACATCCGTTTCCTTGTTTACTTATAGTGTTATGAAGACGCTGATACTTAAATGGCTCTGTTCCAGGACAGGATTAAAGCAAGACACCTGTTACAATGGAACATTTAAGGTTAAAGAGATAAACATGTACTTGCTGCCATTAATCTGCTGGTTTAACAGAGTTTCAGTTTAGCAGGGTTTATTTGCAGTGTAATAAATGTAACGTATTTAATAGAGTAAATGGTCAATATATAAAATAGTACACTTAAGAGGCGCCCTTATCCAGGGTGACTTATATTCTCTTTTATACATCTGCAACTAGGCAACTGGGGTTAAGGCCATTGTTCAGGGCCCAGCAATAGTAATTTTGTGACCTTGATCTTCTAATAAGCAGTTCAACAGCTCAAACCACTGTGTTATTAAACTACAATCACTGCAGTACTGACTGTTTTCTGTAGGAAAAATATTATTACTATTATTACTGGTAATAAACACTTTATGTTAATGTGTCCTGAACCAGTCCATGGATTAAATGGATCATACCGTGCCACAGAAAAAACTTTTAAATTTTTCTTTATTTAGTCTGTTGGATCTTATTTTAATAAACGGCTGTTTCCTCCCTCACCTCACTACGTATAATATAAAATATTATTTACTGGAGCGATGGAACAGCAGAATGGCCACAGACTGGCAGAAAAAATAAGACGCATACAAAAGAAACTTCCTACCCAAATTTCAGATTCATTGCAATAGGTCATACTTGATCTCCATACTCACCATGCATAATTTGCAGTGACTGACTAACTAATAAAACCATGAACGCCTTAAAACTGATTGGTGGCAATGAGACAGCAAGCCCAGTGCTCCAAATGCTGGGTTGATATTATAGTTCTGCGATGAACTGGCGACCTCTCGAACCTCTCGCCCTATGTGCACTGGGATAGGCTCCAGCAGTGGGTCTCCAGTAAGAAGCGGGTATAGAGGAGGAGGAATTAATAATAATTCATTCAGATTCAGATTACATACTATGAACTGACTTAGTTTTTTTGTTATTTCATGTACCTACTAGTATTAATAGTATTATTAAGATTAGACACTTATGTTGAGTAAGGGGGTCTGGGGTGTTTGACCAGAACACAGCATGTCTTAATGAAGCTCAGGAGTTCTGTGCACAGGGACACTGTCATGCTTTTAGTTCCAATAAAATGGAATCTTAATGCCTACAACTTTGTAGAGAAGTTATAAATATGATATAAAAATGTTTCCTCTATACACTGTAGTCATCACACTAACATTTTATTTCTTAATTATTCTCCTTTCGGCCGGATGTACGAGTGGTTTTCAGGAAATGAAAATATTTGTGGATAAAATCCTTTTAGCTTTCCCTATACTTAGAAAGTGAGAATGACTTGCTTTGCCTCGCCTCGCCTTTCTGCTTATTTTTATTTGAGCCCCACAGAGGATTCATCAGTAATGAATTTACAGCCATCTTCCTGCTTCAGTGAATAACCAGATGCTGAACCTAAAACTGAATAGCTGCAATATTTCACTACTTCTGTCCCTTCTACCTTTATTTATATATCTTTACTGTTTAGTGCTCCAAATATATATATATATATATAGATATAGATATAGATATAGATATAGATATAGATATAGATATAGATATATAGAAATATATATATAGGTGTGGCATCGCCTATCATTTTTGATGTTATTTGATTATATAAAATAATCATGTCTCCGGGCGGTGCGGTGGTGCAGTGGTTATCATGGTCGCCTCACAACAAGAAGGTCCTGGGTTTGAATCCCGGGCACAGGGTCGTTCTTGGCAGAGTTTGCATGCGCGCTTGCAAGAAAATAGTCAAAGAAATAGCCCTGTTATCCATCTATTTTTCTATAATTCTATTTGGAGACACTGATAAGTCTGCAGTGCGGCACTAGGGCATAGTGCGGAGATTGCGTGTTCTTCCCACACTTACTTCGCGTTCTCTGGTTTTCTCCCACAGTCCAAAACCATGTACATTAGGTTGATTAGTGACTCCAAATTGTCCATTGAAGTGAGAGTGAGTGTGTGTGGTTGTTCGCGTGGCGATGGACTAAAGACCTGTCCAGGATTCACCCATTTCCAGCGTCTATTCCTATGTGCGCTGGGATAGGCTCCAGCAGACCCCAGTAACCTAGAGTTAAGGAAAAAAGTGGGTATAGAAGATAAATACGGAGTGACCATTAAGACAAAACTCTTAAGAAACAGGGAGAACACTTAAACCCGAGCAACAGAAACAAAACCTATATGCTAATCAAGCCTTTATGATCCCAACCCTGACGATATATTCTGGCATCTACACTTCAACCTCCAGCTGCAGTCAAGTGTTATCAAGTTCATGATTTTATGGTTTGCAAAACATTTTTGATTCATGCTCACCTGTTTAAAATGTTTGCCTGTACCCATTTGCAGTTGATTTGATTTTACAAAAAATAAACAAACCTACAGCCTAATTGAAACCAGCAACCTTGACCAGAAAGTCACTAAGGATGCTATAAATTCCTAATACGTTTTGTATCTGAAGCACTTTGTATCTGGACATTTACTCATGCCCACATGAAAGTAATAAAATCTCAACTGCATGACTTCTTGTTGAGTAACATGTAGCCTCACCACATGACACACAAGCCTTTCCAGCAAGCTTTTTATAGAAAACACAAACTCTGATTTTATAACTGATTTGAATATTTTTTAATCAAATAATAGAATTGTACAATTTTCTTAGATCACGTTCCTTTCAAAATCAATAATCAAGCATTGTTGAGTGAATTTTGGTGCAAGCCTAGTGTTCATAGACACATGAACTGGCTTCAGTTCACAAAACAGAACTGACTAGGAAGGAGTAACGCTGTCTAAATATTTATGGTGTTTCCATTCCTTTTTTTTCTGTTTCATTTTCACTATCTCTCTTTCCTCAGGCAACACAAAGTGGATGAAGAGGAGAAAATACTCATCTGTTTGATGGATAATTTGAAAAGAGCATTTAAGATTGAAAGAGAGGGGGAATGAAATATCTCTTGCCCTCCGTTCTGAATCCCATTGCTCGATTGCTTTAAAATTTTTGTGTGTGTGTGTGTGTGTGTGCGTGTGTGTGCCTTTGAAAGTCAAAAGCTTTATATACGAACAAAGAAAAAACCATCTAAAGTTTCACAATAGAATGCTTTATTGAAAATTTTCTTCTCTCGCACATACACATACTCTTTCAAATATTGTCACACATGCAGACACAAACAGACTCCCAAACACACTCACACATACATATCAATCCCCTTGCTTCCTGCAGTGACACACCTCCTCAGCTTCCTCAACGCCACCTTACCAGCCTACACTTCCACTCATATTCAGTTCCAAACCCCATGAGGTTCGGTTTCCCCCTTTCTAATGAAGGGGTGCGGCTGTGGTGTCTACGGAACGTCAGGAATGCCCTATTCAGCTAGCGGTGTCCCACAGGGCTTGATGACGGGGCCCTGGCAGAAGGAAGAAGGACAAGGACATTGCTGCTGACAGAGAATGAGCGTGCATGCAAGAGTGTCCAGTCCTCCTCTGTGTCACACAGCTTGCTCTCCTTAATCCTGCATGGCTGGGTATTTATGTGGGTGTGTATGCATACTTCAGGCTGGGATGGTAGAGGTTAATGTATTTGGGTCCCCTTCTCTCTGGCATGGCACCAGCATGGGGTGGTAATTGATTCTCTGTGTGCCATTAGTCTTTGAGACAGAGATGCACCAACGAGGGAGGGTGCTGTCACTTAGAACCTGGCAACATGCCCAGCACATACACATACCGATGAACACATGCACACTGCGCGAGCTAAAAAACGTGCTTTTTTGAATCAGCCATCAAAGACTAGCAATCTAGCTTAATCTATTAACATGCAGTACATCAGTATGATAACATGCATATACAATAAACCAGGGGGCTGTCTCATTCACAATTCACAGCTCCTCTCACTCATATTAGCGCTAAAAAGAAGCGCGGCACTGCCTGTATGCTTATGCTAATCTTATAAACCTGCCTAAGGCTAAGACAGACAGGAATCAGCACCATCACACACTCATCATCACCTGGTGCTCCTTGCCATCCCTTGGCCTCATTAGCACCGTACCTCTCTATATCATTAACACGACTTCTTAGAGTTGATGAAACATCAGTGTCATTAGAGGCAAGCCTATCAACAAGGCAGAAAAGAATGCAGATAGCAATAGTTAGACGCCGAGGACCATCGCTGCTGAAAACACGACTAGATTAATCTCCCAGGCTTTGCTGGTAATTTACTTTTCTACATTATTCCATTTTAAAAATATGTCAGTGCGTTAGAATGCTGCCGTTTAAATTGATCTAGTTTGTGCCAGTTTGTTTCAAATTCATTCATTCCTTTATTTATTCATTCATCTGCTATACCCACTTATTCCCAAACCCTGGGTCACCGGGGGTCTGCTGTAGCCTATCCCAGCGCACATAGGGCGAAGGGCAGGGGTTACACCCTAGACAAGTTGCCACTCTATCACAGGGCCACACTTTAAACCGCCACACATTAAACAACCACACAAAGAACAACCACACACACTCACACACTCCTATTGGCAATTTAGAGTCACCAATCAACCTAATGTACATGTTTTTGGACTGTGGGAGGAAAACCGGAGTACCTGGAGGAAACCGGAGTACCTGGAGGTAACCCACGCAGAGAGGGGAGAACATGCAAACTCGCACAGAAGGACTGCTTTCCCTGAAATTGAAACCGAGCCCTTCTTGCTGTGAGCCGAACTGTTAACCACTACACCACCGCATAATTCTGTAAATATAAAAATTACATTTCAACCAAATTTTAAATGGTTAACTAGTCAAAACACTTCACAAAAAAAGATTTAGTTTATACTGTTGCCTTATCTAAGACTAAATGTTACAGTATATTGTTCATGAAAACCTTGTGCATTGTGTGTGAATTATTGGATTATGAAATATTACTAAAGGATAATGTATAAATAAAGTATCTATTCATCTGTCTGTCCGTCCCTCTGTTTGTCTGACTGTCTGCTTGTCCGTCTGTTCATTGTATGTAACAGCTTAATCCTAATCATGGAATGCTGGAGACTCGTTCCCGCTGTCAATAGGTGAAAACCAGAGACAGGTCAGCAGCCCATTGTAGCCCATTTAGACACATAAAAATCATATCAAACCTGAAATTGGCACTTGAAGGACTTTTGTTTTGGCTGGAAGCACACAATTCTGATTTATATTTTTAATAATGCAAGAAATTAAAAATGGGTTACATTATAAGCATCAATATCGTGTTTGTGGATCTGTGTGTTACCAGGGGCATTGTAACAGGGTTTCTTAAACATGTAGGTTTGGAGCATTAAGCGGTTGCATACTGTGGTACTAAATATATTATATCCTTAGACTACATTATGTATATGAAGCTATAAAGCCAAAGGGATGTGAAAACCCGATTGCTAAACTCAAATGTTATGCGTTTATTTCCAAACTGTTGCTACTAATTTTTATGTATAGACTTTATAATGTCTATACTCACTTATTTTACTTAGTCTAGTATTTTAACAGTAGATATTGTCACAAAGCATCTTTACCAAAAACACAAATGGAAAATACTAATATGAAATTTATATTAAGACCATCATCTTCTAGGTCTTGCCAAAGACTTGTACATTATTTTTTATGTCTAGCTTTGTGCTCTGACAACCTTAGCTAGATAGAACATTCATTCATTCATCTTCTAACCCACTTATTCCCTAACTCAGGGTCACAGGGGTCTGCTGGAGCCTATTCCAGGCCACATAAGGGCAGGAAGCAGAGGTACGATCGCAGGGCCACATATATTCAAACTATCACACAATGTCACAACCACCACTCAATCTAATGTACATGGTTTGGACTGTGGGAGGAAACGGAAGTACCCAGGGTAAAACTAAGAACTCCACACTGAAAGACACAGGAATCAAACCTACAAGCTTTTGCTGTGAGGCAAACATGCTAACCACTACACCACTTCCCCATCCAAGACAGAACATGTGAGAAATAAATATTAAAAGTCTAAATGCTAATCATGGGTGGCGGTGGCATAGTGGTTAGCACGGTCACCTCACAACAAGACGGTCCTGGGTTGGATTCCCTGGACATGGTGTCTATCTGTGCGGAGTTTGCATGTTCTCCCCATGCTTATGTGGGTTTTCTCGGGGTAGTCCAGTTTGTACCCCTGGGTGTCCGGGGTGCCTTTTGCCATCTGTGCACTGGGTTTAGGCTCTAGCAGGCCCCCATCACCCGAATTAGGGAATACAGAGCTGTAGAAGACAAATAAATCGGGAGTGGGATCTGCAACTTATCCTGTCTTGAAAACCAGGAATCAAATTTTAAGCCATCTTTAAACAAATTTGATTTACAGTTTATATTTTTTAAGGTAAAAAAATGGAAATTCTACACATGAACACAATAGACAATAGAGTGAGCACCGGTTTAAAAACTGCTCTGTCCAATTAAAAAGTATTAGGGTGATGTGGTGGCTTAGTGGTTAGCATTATTGTCGAACAGCAAAAAAAAATCCTAAGTTTGATTCCCGAGCAAGTTTGCATGTTCTTCCCAGGTTAGCATGGGTTTATTTTGGGTACTCTGATTTTCCTCCAACAGTCTGAAAACATGTCCATATGGTTGTTCAGCTTGTCTTTGACCGGGTTCATTAACCTCGAAATATCCAGCCAATTTGAATGTTAGTATTCTTTGGTTAGGTATTTTTTAAACTATTTGTTTTCCGTTGTTGTACTCTGCTATTGTAATTTCATTAAAAAAAAATTTTACTGCCATGCTTACCAGCGATAGTTGTGACGTAACCAAAAATGATTGTCAAGAGTGAATCAACAGCTGATTTAATTTGACCCAACTAACACATCTCTCCAATCACTCGCTTACTGTTTCTATTAAACCAGTGAGAGTCATTTATTTATTTAATTATCTTCTATACCCGCTTATTTCCTAAATTTGGGTCACAGGAGTCTGCTGGGTCCTAACCCAGCGCACATAAGGTGAAAAGGCAGGGGTACACCTAGACAGGTTGCCAGTCCATCGCACGGCCACATACAGATGAACAACCACACACACTTTCTCCCATAGGCAATTTAGATTCACCAATCAACCTAAGATACAGAGTACCCGGAGGAAACCCACACAACCACATACAAACATGAAAACTTTGCACAGAAAGACCCCGTAACCCAGGAATCGAATCCAGGACCTTCTTGTTATGAGGCGACCGTGCTAACCACTACGCCACAGCGACGCCAGTAAGAGTCTTTTTTCTTCAAATAATAATAAAAATAGTCTGGGGCCCTTGCACACAATCCTTTACATCAATTTGCTCCTTTCGATAAAATAAGTAGCTGATTATACCTTCTATTCAACTCTTTCTGATTTCATGTGATTACCATTGCATGTACCTAGAAAATTAAGCATATGGATTCAGGTTTTTTTTGTTCTTTGGTTCACTGAATATAAGGAAGAGATAAAGAAAGAAATAAAGAGAGAACGTGGCAACCCTGTCATAACCCATGTCTGGCACTTTCACTGCTCATTTGAAGTTGGCTATTAATTGGACCCATACTCTTTTCTTTATCTATTTTTGTTTGGCTGTTGACCGAGGCATACATGGTCCTCTTTCGTCCGCATCTCTAGGTCAATGCAGCTAGCTAATTAAGACTCCAGAGAGCCAATAATTGCTGTTGCGTGCCTCTCGGCAGAGCAAAGGAGAGTTCTCTCCCGGCACAGCCTGGAAGAAAGCAGCTCAGGAGCACAGCAGAATTAAAAGGCTTATATAAGCTTGCGGTGAAACTATTAAACAGCAACCAACTTTTTTTTCTGCCTTGTGAGGAACTGCCACTTGATTTAATAGGGCTTATTAAACGTGCATATCATACAGAGCCTCTACAAATCTCCCTCTTTCCCTTCTTTTAATCATGCACACATACACAAAAGAAGACGTCCACTGCTATGCACAATTATGTCCAAAAAACTGTCCGAAGGAAGTAGCACCTCACCAAGATGAGCTGCGGTGGACGATCGAAGAAAGAGACGTTTTCTGACTTCAAACATGAAAGCGTGGAATGAAAATGAAGAAACGTAAAAGCAACAAAAAAAATCATGACAAAGATGCATAATTTTAAGCCCTTTTAACAGTCTTTACACTTGAACAGCATCAAGGATTAGTGTAATCTCTTTCTCTCTTGTTCGTTCACTTTCTGCATGCTTAAAATCAGACCTTAATTGGCACCTTTAGAAACCCTGTTCTACATGCAGCTTTTAGCTTCCTGCTACATCAATTAATCCAATAAATACTCCAATTCCAATTTAATATATATATATATATATATATATATATATATATACATATATATACCGAAATGTTTTTTTTATCATATCCCACTTTGGAAGGTTGGGTCAGCAACGATACAGGGCCCCTGGAGCAGGAAGGGTTAAAGGTCCTGCTCGAGGACCCAACAGTGGGGGTGGGGCTTGAACTCAGGTCTTCCAGGTCCCACAAAAACAACTCAGCACCTTAACCATTTGAGCACCACTGCCCCCTCTTATGATTGTGCTGCCACCTTGATGCTAGCTAAGTCTATTATAAATTAGTAAAAAAAGTTAGAACTGTATAGGTTTTAAACAATCATTGTACTATATAATAATAATAATAATACAAATTAATATGTTATCTTCTTCTATACCCGCTTATTCCCGAACCTTTCTGGGTCACGGGGGTCTGCTGGAGCTTTATTAATAAATGAAAATGTATTAATTAGTTTGTTTATTCATTCATATTTTATACCCATCTTTTGAACCCTTACTCAGGTCACAGGGGTATGCTGTAGCCCATCCTGGCGCACATGGGCAAGAGGCAGGGGTACACCCTTGACAGGTCGCCAGTCCATCACAGGGCCACACACTCACATTCACTCTCATATGCAATTTAGAATCACCAATCCATCGAATTTACATGTTTTTGGACTGTGGAAGGAGTGAACCACCTTGCCTGGGAATTGGACCTGGGACCTTCTTATTGTGAGGCGACTGTACTAACCACTCCGCCCGAAATTACATTTTTTTTTTAAATGGGTTTGAATATGTGACATGCTAAAAAAGAAATATTGTAGCTAAAAGCTAACTTGTTAGACTGTTTATTTCAAATAAGCATTTGATTGGCCTTGTTTGACTGAAAAGAACTGCCTGGGAGCTTGCCAAGATGGCTGCTGAGCAGACAGACATTGCTAGAAGGATTCTGGCTTTGGCTATCCTCTTTGAACTCAGTCACATCATGTAATACCACAAGAAACAAAAGAGATTCAGTCGGGTGATCTGTTTGCTCGACATCCATCTGTGTGTATTACAGTCTAGTCAAATAAACTCAACCAAACAAAATATTCATGCACCAACAAGCTACGGCAGTAAATTAAAAAAGGTAAATTAAAAAAGATATTTTCATTCATTTATTTATTCATTTACCTTCTATTGTCTAATTCGAGGTCACAGAGTTCTGCTGGAGCCTATCCCAGCGCATAGGGCGAGAGGCAGGGGTACACTCTGGACAGGTCGCCAGTCCATCGCAGGGCCACACACAATGACAAACACTCACACACACTCCTATGGGCAATTTAGAATAACCAATGAACCTAATTGTATAGGTCAAAAATACATATGTTTTTGGACTGTGAGTGGAAGGACCCGGAGGAAACCCACGCAAGTGCAGGGAGAACATGCAAACCCCGTGCCCCGGAATCAAAACCAAATAAAACTAATTGTTGTGAGGCAACCGTGCTAACCACTACACCACCGCTACACCAATTTTTTTTCCAATTTGTATTTTTGACCTATACATCTTTTTAGAAGAATGTCCTGTAGAAAATTGCTCAACACCTCGAACCCTGTAAACCCAGTGGAATGTATTCTTCTTACTGAAGAAGATCAGATTGGGTGGTTAGGGTTGAACCCTTCTTTTAACACAGCCCCCACACACACCAACACATCTGATATACAAGTTTACTGGCACGTCAAAAGTCCCTGTTTGTACATCACAACCAAAAAGCACCTCTCGCTTTCCTTCACACAGTATCACACATTCTCCACTTCATACACCTTCTAAACAAATCGAACCAGTGCATTCAGGCAAAGTTGCACCTCCATTACGCTCTGTGCACATGGAGCTGGTTATGTAGACACACATAATTAGATCAGAAAGAACCTGTTGTGGTTGCTGACCAGTTTTACATTTGTTTTTTTTTTTTTTTATATTGCTGCACTGGTGGAGTTCTTTATGTAAAGAAACTAGCATTTATGC
>JAOTQW010000009.1:5430546-5440568 GCA_026260075.1 Sisor rabdophorus
ACAATGACAATTGTTAAAAGCGCTCTACAAATAAAGCTGAATTGAATTGAATATCAGTGTTAACTTCAACAGAGAATAAAAATATGTAAAATGTGTTTACGTGGTTTAGAGTTGCTCACAGAAGGTTTTGACTGAAAGCCCTGATTGAAAGCCCTAAAGATTCTGTCAAAAGCCATCAGGATATTTGTGTTGATATACTGTTTACCAACCAGGGTTAATGATCTCCTCATCCTCACTAAAGGACACTTGAGAAATTCTTCTTTTCCTCTTGGGTCTCTGAATGTCCAAGTTGCCCTCTTCGATGCTAAGAGTTGAAATGCGCTTGTTGTGCGCTGTGTTAAACTCAGTCAGGTTCTACAAGAGAGCAGTAAAGTGGAAATAAACACTTTTCACAAAAGATCTGGGGTTTTTTTTGTACCTAAAGGTTTGTGAACAGCTTTCCAGCACACCAAAAGGGTGGAGCAGTACATTATTTCTTCACTGAAGCTAAGAGTCTCAAACACAGTTCCTGTATGACAGGAACTCAGACCGAACTTTATGAAGACACGGTATGTTTTGTCTGTAGTGTAAGAACTCTCATGTCCTACACAGAACCCTGACTCTGACACAACCCCCCTAAACACCCTTGGAATGAACTGGAACGCCCGACAACCCCACCCCTCCAAGAGTGAGAGTAAATTAGAAATAGGTCGTTAAACACAAATAGTTACATGCCCCAATACTTTTTACTTGTATCCATGAATCACACAAGAATCAATAATAACACACACGTCTAGCTCGGTCTCTTTTTCCGGTAAGCCGAGCAGTCCTTTCAGCTCTTCGTCCTCCACAACGCTGTCACCTGTTGTAGTGCTGGGCTGCAACTGCGGCTTTTCTCTCAGCGTGTACACTCGCGTAGATGCCCCAAATGACATTGTGGAGTCGATGGGTACCTGCTGTGGTTTTTGAGGCTCCAAGCGAATTCTGCCCAGAAATGTGCCATGGGCTAGAAAAAAAAAAATAGAAGTTACAACAGTGGCTTATGACTGTAACCTGTGTTTTTTTTGGGGGTGGAAACTAGGTGGTAGGATATCATTGATAAGCAAATCAAACCCAATGTCTGCCACTGTATACTGTAGTGAGTATATGAGTAACCTTTATTAGATCTCCATAACCTCCTCAAATGTCTGTTGTTAGCTGAGAGATGTGAAACCCAATCCAACATCTGCTGTTACAGCCTATCCATCAACAGAAACAATGGGTTTCTTTAGTTCTATTCTTATGATCAAGATCTTCCTGCCTGTGAACCTCAACTAATTCTTTGACCTTGACTTTATTTAGTTACATACATGGACTCTAACATGAATGCTAACATTTTCCTGTAACTTATTTCTGACTGTTTGGTACGATTAGCTTTAAAACTAAAAGTAGGCAAGAAAAAAGGGCTCATTTTTTTTTGTTTAATGCTCTGCAACTAATTTACAATTCCTGGCAAAAAAGTATGCAATCACCACTCTTGGAAAATGTTCATCCAGTTGTTTAATAATGTTGAACTACATCTAATCAAAGACACGCTACGAAACTATTTTCATTTAACATTCCAACCTTTTGGCTTTAAGAAACACTTAAAAAAAAATAAAACAAAGAAAACTGCATTTAATTGCAACTGTTTTCAAAGATGAAAGAGAGAAATATATGGGATTACGCAATTCTAAGGAAAATATAATGAAATTAATATGGCAGCAAACCCGACCCCCTGCATCCGTTCACATCTGCTAATAAGTCTTATTATTGTACACCTTAGTGAGCTGTTTGATTGTCATAAATTACTGGTGGCATAGGGTATATTGAAATAGCTCAGTGGTGGCTTAATTGGTTAAAGTGCTGAGTTGTTGATTGGAAGATCCACCGCCGCCGCCAGCAGTCTGCCAATGTTGGTTCCTTGAGCGAAATCCTTAAACCTTTCTACTGTGCATCCTTGCTGACCTTGTGCTCTGACCCTAACTCAGATAGGATATTTAAAAAATATACACTATATTGGTTCGAAGGTTTGTGGTCACATGACTATCAGATCTATATGCAATTCCTCTCCAAACTATTGTTACGACTATGGAAGCACACAATGGTCTAGAATATTTTTAATGTTGTAGCATTTTATTATTTCTTTCTTGGAACTAAGAGACTCCAACATTGTTCCAGCAAAACAAGCCTGTGTGGACCTCGATTATGAAATGCTGTATTATTATTAGAGTGAAAAAAACTTGAGTGTTCATCACGAAGTCCTGATTTTAACACCTTTGGGATGAACTGGAATGGCGACTGCAGCTCAAACCTCCTTACCTGACATTAGTGCCTGATTCAACTAATACTGATGAACAGATATCTCACAGTCAAGCTTCACAGTCAACGTTTGGAGTGGCAAGTCTTCCTAGAAGAGTGGAGCTTCATTCAATATGATAGCAAAAACTTACAGTGTATTACCGTAAAGTAGATGCATTGTTACTACGCCTATGTGAGATATGTGTTTATTCAGTAATTATTAAAAAGGAATATTGGTAAAATCATGTATTATCATCAGGTGAGGTGGTCTGTGGTTTATCCCAAAAGTGTTCAATGGTTTTTAATGAAACTTGTCCTAATGGAACTGGAGCTTTGTACGTTACTCCAGTAAAGGAATAGAAATTCTAGATATACTAATAGAGATACATATGCTACCAATTTTTTTGCAAAATTTTAAAGAGTAACTACTGATGGTTTGGATAGTCAGGTGTCCACAAACTTTTGCCAATATAGTGCACAAACAAATCTGTTCATTCTTTATGTTTAAGACACAGAGAAAGTAAAATTTCTATCCCACCGATATTGCAAGAGAAATGGGCTACACTGCAAACGAATGAGTCCTTCAAACTTCATTTTAGCTTTCCGGGAAGAAATTGCATCCTGTTCTATTTCTCAGCACTCGTTTCATTATGAATACTTACTGCTGTTGAGGTCGATGAGGAAGACCCTCTTGAGGTGCCAGTGATAAACGAGTGCTGCGTGTACACGTGAGCATGACTGATGATCGATAGTGAAGTCACATTGGTCTGGGTTTCTCCCAAACAAGTAGAACTTTTTCTCATCAATGATGAGTTTCTGTGGATAGAAACGAGTGTATTAGGTCAGTGAAGCACATGCTATTCATGATTTACTTTTACTGTTACTCCCATAGTAATTATCACTCTTCTGGAAAGACGTTCCATACCACTTGTGTTATCCATCCATCCATCCATCCATTCATCTATCCATCTATCTTTCTGTCCATCTGTCTGTCTGTCCATCCATTTATCCATCCATCCATCCATTCATCTGATCTGATCTGATGTAAAGGTCAAAAAAATAGACCCAATTAGCCCATTTCCTGCTGATCAAACCGGTATCGGCCACCTGCAATTTATCTGACATGCAGAGCTTTCCATTGTATTCAGACTGCACAAGCATTTTCTTTTGAAAGAGATAAATGACAACTGCATCTCAGGAGAAGGCTCCATCTTCTGGTCATGTTTGTTACTAGCTTTTAGTGCTTTAAATCTGTTTAAACTGTTGTGTGGTATTCATTTGTAATCTTCAAGTGAAAAGTGACACAACATTCTAACAGCAGTAGAAGCAGAGAAACATACAGTAAAATGCTTTTTTGGCACAACAAAATGTCTCACCTCAATCAACTTATCTCCTTTAACAACATCTAAATGGAGTCCTGGTGGTGGCTTTCCTGCCCTGAAATCAAGCAGGAAATGATCATGATTAAGAAAAAAAACTGTGGCAGGGTGTTGTGAGTTCTTTAATCATCCTGACGATCATACAATAAGATCAGATGCAAAAGAAGGGCCTAACCCACCGCCCAGCACAGTGGATCAGTACAGAAGCACTTTCAGCAGGAGCAAGACTCCAACCTGGTGTTTCACAGGAACGCAATCTCCTGCTTAGGTAGTCTTCTGTTACCAGTACCTTAGCATGCTGGCATAGTGAGCTGGAGCACTGGTGGAGTGTCTAAACAAGGCAGGGGTTTTAACTGCCTTTTAACTACCCAGATTTTGCACTACAATATACGCAATGTGTTAAACTATTTATTTATATTGTGCAAGTAAATAATGTGTTTACATGTGCCGAATAAAGAATCCCTGAACTAAACATAACTACAAACAAACAATCCTTCTGTCCTGTATATGCAATCGTGTGTGTGTGTGTGTGTGTGTGTGTGTGTATATAATTACTTTTAAATATTATTACCAATGGATATTCCTATATCTTTAATAATAATAATATAGTAATTAATTCTTTAATGGTGGTATACAATGAAACAAGGAAATCAAATTAGTAATAAAAAAATTATTAATAATTAATTAATTGTATTACCTTGGATTTCTCCGTGGCTACAACAGACAGTGTTTTCCCTGACTATGTCATATGACAGCAGGAGTAAACTGTAGGGCAACGGGGCAGAAAGCTGACCCCATCCCCCAAAACACCAGCCATCTTCTGGCCAAAACCTACACGTGTGCCTTGCATGTCTGTTATTTATTTATTATTTATGTATTTACTTATGGGTTATGGTTAAGTGATTTGTGTATTTACTTATGGGTTATGGTAAGTGATTTGTGTATTTACTTATGGGTTATGGTTAGTGATGCCAATACAGGGAGATCCAGTGCACATATATGGCACACTTACCTTGTGTATGTGGTGGTTTTTTAAAGGTGTGTATTTGGATCAGCTCAGATATTATGTGTTTAACATGTGCAAGGTCAAAACCAGTCAGAAAAAGATCCCATAAAAAGAGAGAGAGAGAGAAAGAGAGAGAGAGAGTGAGGTCCCCACTCACCCCACCCCATAAATGACCATAAAAAAATATACATTGTAAAATATATAACAATAAAAAGTATATTAAATTAATTACATTTTATATTTGTATATATATATACAAATATAAAATGACTCTATATGGAGCTATAAATTCTTGTCAGTCTTGTTCCCTGGCTTTTTATAAGTGATAATCGAGTAAATCGCTTTTGTTTTCTTTCAGACAAAGAAGGTCAACAGATTTATGACTGCTTGGGATATAGTCAGTTAGTTTATTGCATTATGTCTAAAAATTTTTTTGATTTCCAGTTCATCAAACATTTGGGCACCTTAAGGGCTCCAGAGTCTCAGATTCTTCTCAACATTCTTCTTTAAGGTTTCAGACATTAATTAGCTCACTAGATCTGATGCAAGGCAACAGCCGTCATTAGTAAAGGACAATTTCAAAGCTTTACTTTGACTTCTCAAACCTTGCGCACACACTTGAGCTGACACTCAACAACCATGTTTCTCTAAGCAGCTGTGTAAGACTCTGAGAATGAAAGTAATTGATGCTAACTATGCAGAAGAAGGCTACACGAGATACATCTACAGAAGCCTGATGCGTTTTGGAAACGCTGTGCTGTGGTCTAATGAGGGCAAAATAGAACTCTTTGACCACAATAAACAATGGTATGTTTGGAGAAAAAAAAGAGCAGCATTGTGCAGCATTTCATGAAAAAAAAAACCCTTGCCAACTATTAAGCACAGGGTGGATCTATTATGGTTTGTGGGTTGTTTTGCAGCCAGTGGCACAAAAAATACTGCACAGGTGAAGGAAAGAATGGATCCCAGTAAATACCAGCAAATTCTGGAAGCAAACTTCACACAATTTATAAAAAAAAAAAAGCTAAAGCTGAGAAGAGGAGGCTTCCACAACAGGACTATGCTCCTAAACATACCTCAAAATCCACTATGGAATACCTCAAGAGATGCAAACTGAAGGCTTTGGAATGGCCATCATCACATTCCCCAGATTTTAACATCATTGAAAATTAGTGGGTAGATCTTAAGAGCTGTGCATGCAAGACAACCAAAGAATATTACTGAACTAGAAGGCTTTTTGTATGGAAGAATGGGTGAAAATTCCAGGTACAAGAATTAAGACTTTTAGCTGGCTATAAAAAAGCGTCTGCTAACTGTGATATCTGCCAGAGGAGGTGTTACTAAGTACTAATTATGTAGGGTGCCCAATCTTTTGCACAGTACTATTAAAAAAAATGTGTGTGTGTGTATGTGTGTATTCATAAAAATGCTAATTTTTTTATAACCTTTAACATGTACATTTCTGGCATTTGGCAGCTGTCCTAATCCAGAGAAACTTACGTTTTTTATCCATCGGAGCACTTGAGAGTTAAGGGCCTTGCACAAGTGCCCACTGGTGGCATCCTGGTGGTCCTAGGAAACAAGCTCAAAATCTTCCAGTAAGCAGTCCAATACCTCAACCACATTGCCTTTGGACATAGAATAATTATTTACTTATTTGATAAGTTACTTAATTTTTAAAGGGTTTTATGGGGGGGGGCGTTTAATTTAATGTAAAAGATTAAAATAGGATCATAACCAACTTGTGGAGCATTTAGCATGAATTTACACTGGCAAAAAGGGAATGGAAAAACGATTGGACTGATGGACAGACAGACAGACAGATACTTGGTGTTGTGTAAAGTTTCTTTAAACTCTTGCTTACTTAATTATTTCTATATGACATGATTATACCGACTTGAAATGTTTGGGGATGTTTTTATTTCTAAAAACATTAAATATTACAATAACAACAGATAAAAGTGTGTTTCATTCCCAGTTTTACATAAGCCTGATATTAACAGATTTATAGGCAGCCCCATGACCCCTCCGTAAAACCTACAGCGGTGCAGACACTTCCCATGGATCTTTGCGCTGATAACGTACATTACACTGTTTCTATATCAGCGTCACATACAGGCAGCACGTAAATGCACTAAAACAGTGCGATTGCCGTCTGCGTTTTGTTTTGGGAATCGCAACACTCACCAAGACGGACAGTCAAAGCGGGGAGCGCTTGCGCTCGGAGTCGCCGCCATCTTGCTGTGGAAGCGCTGATGAACTCTGGGGGATGGTGTTTACTGCAGCCCTGGTGATGGGAGTAGTAGTTTGTACATAACGGGAGTGATGTATAGTAAAAAAATACTCATTTTACTGTTAAAAGATTTATATATAAAAAGGCATTACATGCGATTACATTCGCTGGCCACTTTATTAGGAACTGATGTAAAGATGAGCTGATCATGAAAGGGCAACGGAGTTTCTGAAATGGTAACATTAATTCCCGTCACATCCCAAAGATGGGGTTTAAGGTCTGGACTCTATGGTGGCAAACCCATGTGTGAAAACGGTGTCTCGTGCTCCCTAAGTCACGCTTTCACAATTTAATCCAATAACTCCTGGAATTGTTATTCTGGAATATTCCTGTGCCATCATTATCACAATTTCCTATCATAATTCCCTAACTCGGGGTCCTGCTGGAGCCTATACCAGCATACATAGGGTGAGAGGCAGTGGTACACCCTAGACAGGTCACCAGTCCATTGCAGGGCCACACATAGACAATCAACCACACACACATTTACATTTAGTTCTATGGGCACCAATCAACCTAACGTACATGTTTTTAAACTGTGGAGGAAACCCACGCAAGCGCAGAAAGAAAATGCAAACTCCGCACAGAAAGACCCCGTGCCCGGGAATCAAACCTTTTTTTTTTTTGTAAAGCAACAGTGTTAACCACTATGTCACCGCAACACCCCCTGTGCCATCAGGAAAGGAAAAGAATCATTGCTAGAGAAACCTGGCCATTCAATATATTCAGGTTGGCAGCTGAGTGGAAACTATGGAAAATTAAGAATCACCAGTCAGTCTAACATACATTTGTGGACTGTGGGAGGGAACCAGCGTACCTAAAAAAAAAAACCCTCGCAAGCACAGGCAAACTCCACACAGAAGGACAACTTCCTGAGAATCGGACCTGTGTTAAATAAATTGCTGTCATTTGAAACATAATCAATGCAGAAATCTATTCAATGGGAGACTCTTAGCCTTCTGCTCAGTTAAATCCAAATACTGACTTTCTTTGGTTAGGCAGTGAACAAGTGGAGACCTTCTGTCAAACAGCCAGACCAAGTGAAAACATATTGAAATGGGAGTTTGATGTTTGTCTGAACAGTGATCATTAGTGCCAGACGGGTTTTATCCCGATCTTTTATAATAAACTTCCTAGTTTTACTCACTTGTTCTATTAATACATTGGTACACTCGGTTTACACAAATAAAACAAAAAACAACTGCAAGCATGTTTATTATCCTAATTATTTGCAAAAAACAAAATATTTTAATAAATGATCTTTGACAAATAATTTTCTATAAAGGCAACAAATGAAATATACAAAGGACAAACAAAAATTACAATTTATATTAGCCATTAGTACACTTGAAATGGTAGTTATCGATTGTAGAGAAAATATGTCCTTCGTTTATAAGGAACTGCAGACAGATCCTACAACAACAACAGGCAATTAAACATACAGACTTTTTACCAATCAGAGCATCACAATACCACCACCCCCTAAAAAAGTCTCTACCGTATGTCATAGGAAGAGAGAGATTTAAGCGAGTTTTTTAGGCACTCCATACTGATGCCCTCGGCCAAGGGACAGTTTTTAATCCAAGAATAAACCTATGGAGCAGAATAATAATAACAAAGTCTGAAGTCACACTGACTCGTGTCTTAGACTCGTATGCGAATATTGTGACTGTAAATAGTAAGATAAATTGGAAAGGATCTTCACCTACCTGCCTCTGACTGTCTGTAAACCCAATAGTAGCTGGGTCACTTGCATGTGATGTGTTTATCTGGACAAAGAAATAGTCAAGCAAAAAAGATACATTAAATACAAATCATCTGGTTAAAATATCTGTTTAAGTTTTAAAAAGGGCGGCGTGGTGGCGTAGTAATTAGCCTAGTCGCCTCACAGCAAGAAGGTTCCAGGTTCGATTCCTGGGAAAGGGGTCTTTTTGTGCAGAGTTTGCTTGTTCTCACTTGCGTGGGTTCACTTCGGGTACTTTCTTATCCTGCCACATTCCAAAAACATGTATATTATATTGACTGGTGGCTCTAATTTGGCCAGAGGAGTGAGTGTGATTGTCTGTAGTTCGACTACGTGTGGCCCTGCCATGGAATGGTGACTTGCCCAGGGTGCATCCCTGCCTTTTGCCCTATTTGCACTGGGATAGGCTCCAGCAGACCCCTGTGACCCAGAGTTAGGGAATAAGCAGGCATAGAAGATGAATGATTGAATGATGCAATCAGCAAATCATTTACAACTTTGGGACTATAGGGCCAAAAACAACCCGCTGGCATTAGGCAACAGTGCATAATGACACTACTCACCATACTGTATGGGCTGCATTCACTGTGCAGATGGGCATAAACCACCTCCAACATGTGTGATGTGATCTCATTAAAGTCGGTCAAGCGGCAGATGTTAAAAGCTACCATGGACCTCTGGTGCTGACACAAAAAAACATCACAGATGTTCATACAGCAGGTTTTGTATCATTTGTTATAAAGTCTATCACTGACTTTACATAATAGCTATATTAATTAAAAAAGAACAAATGTCAACCCATGTCATTTAAGCTTAAAACTTAAAACATTTAAAGCAACAAAGACACCTGAATAAAGCGTAGGCCTCCCACGACTTTGACATACGTCCCAGTAGGAATGACGCAATGATTCATATTGGCATCCTGGTGGTTGGAAAAGAACTTTTGTTAGCTTGAACAATAATAATTTACATTAATTAATAGTTATTGCTTCTGTAAAGGTTTTACATAAAGATTGTTTGTAACCATGATAGGCTAATTGAAGATACCTCAAGATTCAGCCACTGGTTGACATCTAGAGGAGGACCAGTCATATCATCCAGAGAGTAAATAAGATGCGTCTTAGTCAGTTTGGCATCTTTGATTAAGCCCACAATGGTTACCTGTGTAGGGAGGGCCGTTTACTGGATAACCCAACTAAACATTCATATATTCATTTATCTTCTATACCCGCTTATTCCGGAATTTTCCGGGGTCACTGGAGCCTATCCCAGCGCACATTGGGCGAGAGGCAGGGGGTACAC
>JAOTQW010000009.1:5517914-5528333 GCA_026260075.1 Sisor rabdophorus
TTAGTGTTCCATCAATCAAAATCCGGTCTGCGCCGTTTAATGCGTTATGTAATGTTTTTGTGTTGTTTGCACCAGGTTGCACATGTGCATCTTGTTTTGCTAAGACCTTCAGTCTGCTGTTATGGCATGTCCTTTTCACATGCACTGTGCTGTTAGATTTTATAGTACGAAACGATTAATGATCCAGCTCTCAAGCATCACTCTTGGCCGTGTGCATTTAATTTTTTTGCACCCATCCCCCCCCCCCACCTTGCTCCCCACCATGTTAGAAATGCTCCGCTAATTATTCACAATGTTCCTAAACAGCTAATATTGTCTGTCTGTTTGCTTGTGTCGTTTGGTGTTACTGTGGGGGGGGGGGGGTCATTTCCTCTGCACCTACAGGGCAGTGATTGTAATGTCTGATGGGCAAAAAAGACTACTTTTCTCAGCTGAAGTGTAGATGTTGGTCATGAACAGAAACCTCAGAATCTGTTTACCAGGTGCGGAGTGATTTATTTGTTTATGTACACTTCATATACTGGACTGTTTTATCTCCAGACTTTTACGGTGTCTTAAAATAGGATCATAATTTCCCCACCACACCGTTGACACAGCACTGACATTGGAGTTTTTATTTGATTAGATTTTTAGTCCTTTTTAAATGCTAACCTAATTGCTGGTTTGGAAACATTTGTCTTAAACGACAATTTCTCCTAAATCCATTGCGGAATTTACAATTTTTTTTGTTACCTCTGAGCCATAAATATATTTTTAGGTTGTGGATGGTTGCCATTCCTGTTCTAACTGATTTAGAATGCATACATTTCAATGATGTGACCAATTATGTGACTTGCAGCACTTTTGTACGTCGCTCTGCATGAGAGCATTTGCCAAATGCTATAAATGTAAAATGTACATTTCAACATGCTTTATGAACCGGTTTTTAAAAACCGGTTCATCTAGCCTCAAGGCAATTTTAAGCTACAAGGATGATGCTAGCATCGTAACATCCGCCTCAGCATTTTCACACCAGGTCATCCTGCCTGCCCTTTTTTGACATTTAAATATTATAAACTTAGATACTGACATGACAGGTTTAAATAAGGGAACTTCCTGTTTACTTCCTGTTTGCAGCAGAATGATACAAACATCTTAACTGAGGGTCCTCATTAAGACTGAAAGTCTGAGCAAATTATGACATTTTGTCAAAATAATGGTCTGTAAAGTGCAACCAGCAGCATGTTTAAAGTAGAATCTGTGGCTGAGTGCAGTATAAAAGGTGCGCGTTATAAGTGTTGCGCTAAACCACTTCTATTACTTTCTTATATAGTCATAGGAAATGAAAAAAATATATAACAATCTAAGATCACTAAATCTGGTAGGATACAATCTTTATGATGTAGCAGGCTGGTATTGATGCAGGTAAAGATGACTTCTGATTGATGCATGAGTAGATTTGCTTTGATTCTGGATGTGAAACTGCTGGTAGTGATGTAAGAAGAAAATTCGTCGAGGTATCGGTTAGAGGTGTGCCGATCTGATACTAATAGGATGCCAGACTTAATCCTGAACGAGAGTCTAAATATTGTGGACAGGACTTTGAATGTGTTTTGCCCTTCACTCTGTGCTCATTGCTGAAATTGTTACTGATCAATGTGACCAAAGAGAAATGATTTAGAATATCCATATTTGAGCGTTAATTTAAGAAAGCAATTGTAAAGTGTAGATATGTAAATTGTAGTAAAAACATCTTTTAAGGTGGTCAGTGCAATTACCACTGTGTATCTACTAGTCACAGAAATCTAAATTTTTTTTTTTTTTTTTATGGTAACTATTGCTATTTTGTTGTTTTTTTTTTTTTGCACAATAATTTCAAGTCGAAATGTTTAAGTAAATGAAAGGTTAGTGGTAAATGTTCATTAAAATGATATTTGTGAAACACTACTGTTTTGCTAAAAAAATTTGTTTGGATATCAGTATTTTAACAAATGTTGTTTAAAATATTCTGTTTAACAATTTACAGTAAAATGCCCAATCCAAACCGTTGCACCTTGAACTCTGCATGTAAATTAAGTTCATTAAGACATATTTAAGTATTCGTATTTGAAAGTTTTAATAATTATTGTAATGGTAATTTCACAGAAATTGATCCTAACTTTCAGCTGATGTCGCAGTAAAACACTGCTTTTAATAATTTTTCTTTAGTGCCGGTCCAAAAGGAGACAATATCTACGAGTGGAGGTCCACCATCCTGGGTCCTCCAGGCTCCGTGTATGAAGGAGGAGTCTTCTTCCTTGATATCGCTTTCACTCCAGACTACCCATTTAAACCCCCCAAGGTGATTGCATGAAATGTATATATTTTTTGCTTTGAGTTATAAACCTGAAACATAGAACTGTCAATCTCTCACTTTGGCTTTAATTCTGATTTGAATGCCAGCCTACCGTGCCTCTTCATGCCAAACTGCAAACCAATCTCATTCAATGTTTTAAGATAAGGTTACAGGAAATTACAGAGGAAACCTGCTCTATGCAAGCAGCAGCCTTGACGAGCAAATGCAAGCCATATGTGGACCATCTTCTCAACCGTTTGTTCTGCTATTCTAAAAAGATGTTTATTTATACACGGACCCTTTTTTTACATGTACGTAATACCGTCATACCAGACGTACGCTACAGAAAATGTTTTAACTGAGAACAATAATGGTGCACTGACTATTGGAGCTAAAGCATCAGAGAAGCAAACAAAAAAAAAGTGTAATCATTACATAAAGCGATGAGATCACTGGATATTTTGGTGGTGATGACTATTGTTTTGCTGTATAGACCTGTTATTTGTAGCAGGTTTTTCTTGGCTGAGTCTCCTGGCTCCGTTTCCTCACACACTTTTCCAGTTTTCCCACTTGCTGGTATTAAGTCTGGGCTTGTGGCGTATTCTGCTGTATTCTGATATCGGTGATGGACCTGTGCCCATAATAAACAAGTGGAAGTTGTTCTGCAGTTGCCCTTTTTTTTTTTTTTTTTTTTGGATCAGATCAGATTTCGCCTCTAGTCCTTTATTCAACAGCCTGTAATTGAAACAAAGATGGTCGAAAATCAAAAATGACTGCAAATGATTGACCAAAATCAGAAAGTTCATTGGTGTGTCAGAATCGGTGAGAAAATGGAACCAATCCTGCTTTGAATGCAGATAAAGTGGAAGACAATCCAGCGGAATGTTACCAGATTAAAATCGCAGTAATTGCTATTTTAAAAATGAGCTACTGAAAATCACGAGGTGCTGTTCAAAGGTAATATTTGGAACACCTTTTTGGATGTGCAATCAAGTAGAGAGTTCATTCCAGTCTGAGAAATGCCTAGACTAATGAAGTATCTTGTTGTAATACTCCACCTGCGTTTAATTGCTCTTACACCGCTAATGTTTTGTCAACCACTTTAACACCGTCAGCAGAGATTAATGAGCACAAGAGTCAACTAGACTGCACGACCTTTCCTGTTAACAATTCAACTGGAAGTGCTTTGGAGGCTTTTAAAATGATCAGCAGGCCATGTTGCTAATGAGCTAGTGTAACCTGAAGGGGGGGTGGTCTCCTCGCAGGTAACTTTTCGGACCAGAATTTACCACTGCAACATTAACAGTCAGGGAGTGATCTGCCTCGATATTCTGAAGGACAACTGGAGTCCAGCACTAACCATCTCCAAGGTGCTGCTGTCCATCTGCTCTCTCCTCACAGACTGCAATCCCGGTAAGATGTTTAGTAATTTCCTGACTGAGTTTAATTTCTCTAAGCTCTGAAAATCCTAAAGGGGGGAACAGACAAGTTTGACTTTAGTGTAGGAATGTAAATAATCTAACCCCTCCGTGTATTTCTAGGTTTGAGTGTGTGGTGTGGTTATGTAATCGACATACGTCATGGCTAAATTTGTTTGGCAGCATGGTAATCAGAATGGCAGCCTTTGGGAACTGAATGGTAAATGTAGTGTTAACATATAATGAATAGCATCTGATTTTAAATCTAGGATATTTTTTTTTCTCAGACGACCCAAATAAAACAAATCATGCGAGGAACTGAAAGTCGTCTTATTGTGATAAAAAGAAAACCCTAAACCACATGTTCCATATGCTCCGCATGTTTTCTACAGTTCCTGCTCTGACCTGTTAATACGTAGGAGCAGACCTGGGTTGCCAGATCAGCAAGAAAATCTGTTTTTTTGTGCAAAGGGATTTTTTCCTATTTAAAAGATCCTTTTGAAATAACTTTTTGCAGAATCCCTTTTTTCCACTCTGTGGTACCAACATTCTAGCTAAGTCTGTCATCTATACAAACCCACAACTTGGATTTATTAATGCAAATGTTTGCTTTACAATACAGGCTAATTACATGTGTCTAATTTAGTGTTATACTGTGCATTAATATAGTAGCCATTGAACCTACTTTGGAAAATTTAAACTGAAATTACTGACTACCAGGGCACGTGTAAAAACGTTGACATGGGGGTTCTTCAGAGATGAAATGATTTTTTTGAAAGTGAATAATTGATGAAATCCCATCCAGCTACTGTTGCTCGATTGCTCTTTGGGATGTTGGTCGTAACTTTTCAGTCATTCGCACAGAACAGTAACGGCTGCGCTACCACAGGCTATAATGAACTGTGAATTGAAGCTAGTGACCTTCCGCCTCTTTGAGCATGATTGGAGAAAGATCCAGGAATAACTTGTCCCTCGTGTGGTCTCGGGCGAAAGTTGCACCGTTGCCTGTCCTGGCTGTATGCTGTGGCTTTGCCCAAAAGACCTAGATTATAACAGAATACACACTTCTGGCAGTTACAGGTGTGAGCATTCATCCAGCTGTTTAATGCTCATGTATGCTGCTGCAGACATTTTGATTCATATAAAAGCAATTCGCTATATATTTGTTTTTTACAACAGAAAATGTGAAATGATGAGCGTGGGCAGTGGTTATGTTTATCTATTTGCACCTTCTATACATTTATACCTACATTTTGTTCATTCGTTTGTTTGAAACCAAGACTTCTGCTTTCTCTCTTAAAGCTGACCCACTGGTGGGAAGCATTGCCACTCAGTACACAAACAACAGACCGGAGCATGACCGGATAGCCAAACAGTGGACCAAGCGCTATGCAACATAATCCCGCACCACGAGGGAAGATTGCTACTGACGGCGGGATGGCTCGTGGGAGAAGGCTGTAAAACTGGGAGGGGAGGGAAAGCGAGCGGTGAAGGTCGGGGGAATGGGTTCAGCTGTAGGATAGTGTACAAGGAGTGTTTGATGGTGGATTTAAAGTCTTATTCCTTGCCATTTTCATTTTGTGACCCTGCTTCCCCCCCTCTTTGGCCCACCTAGACTCCACTTTGGCAATAACTGATCTTAACGTGTCTTCCTTTATTTTGTTTTTTCGCCTTTTGTAAGCTGATTTTAGTTTGGGGCTTTAAGAGGGGCCATCATTATCAATTCTGATTACGTGTCTAAAATTGACATCTGGTACAAAGTCTGACTGTACAATGTGTTCCTCTGCCTCTGCTTTATTAAAGTTCCATTCGATGTAAGCTCGGACTTTGTCAGCAGTGATTACTCACAGCTGTGTGACCAAAACGGTCCCAAATGCACTGGTACAATGACACATTTTTTTGGTTGAGTAACTTGGTTTTGTTCTCAAGAGGTCCTGTATTGTTCTGCTATATTACATCATATCACATGCTGAAAAGCTGGTTACCCAAGTTTACTTTCATTTTATTAAATTCAATGCAGTTTTTTTTACTATCCGAGCTGTATTTTTAATAGTTAATGTTGTAGGATTGCTTTTGTACTTAACTGCCACACTAATTTCTACTTCTGCTAAATTAAAAAGTATGCGAATCCGTTTTTGGCTTAAAATTCGGCTTTACAAAAGTATTTTCCTTTACTCTGTTGCCTTTAATTGACTAGGTGTAATTTTATTTATACACTTTGCGAACGGTTGTTTAAAAAACGTATCCTTTTTTCAAATTAATTTTATTTGAGGCTGCTGCCGTTCCTTTACTTGTTTACCGTCTACTTGACCTTTTATTGTAACTTGGGCATGGAATCTGTTCATGTTTTTGTTTTTTATTAGAAAGGTTGTATAATACCGAAAAATAACATCCTACAGGGTATTGGTATTCAATAATTTTATTTAATTTCTTTTTTTTTAAGCTTATTCCTCAACTCTGGGTCATGGAGTCTGCTGGAGCCTATGCCAGCACACATGGGGCGAAAGGCAGGTGTAAACCCAATTCGGAGCCACCAATCAACCAATTAAATTCAAGCAAACTTTCAGTTCAACTAAACAAAAAAATCAATAACCCTCGGTTTTAAGTTTGTCAATGAATATTACAGAAACTTAAACGCTATTGTACACCTAAATAGTCCATGAAATGAATACAAACTAAACAGTTCATTATACAGCCTACCAAAAGATCTGAGGTTTACTGCATCAAAATAAATAATTCCAGCACATTAACTGATGGTTTCAAGTCACATTTATTACAGGTTACAATTTTTTATATATATATAATATACACGCACACACCCTATTTCTTAGTGTTTTAATTATGGCTGGTCTGAAAACTGCTGTTAAGTACCAAGTTGCTACATTCTGCAATAAAGAAGTATAAAACTCTACACAAAGCCTCGGCATCGACACACTACAGTGTTTGTCAAAAAATTATTTTCCCTGTACTGATTTTTTTTTTAGTTAATATTGTGAAGCTGTGTCTTCTACTGCAATAAGCTAAAACTGCGAAAACCAAGCCTTGTGACACTTCCTAGCTTAAAGGGTTTAGGTCATTAAAATGCTCTCGGAAGATTAGTTAAACCTCTTAATTTCCTCAAAATTGAATTTAAAGCACTTTCGGCAGTTTGTATCGACACCCTGACTGCTAAAGCAGCTTACAAAAGGAAGCATTAAAGAATCACAGATTCCTGATTTTCTTACATAAATAGTCATTACACTGGTTTTTGTTACCAGCCACGCTATTGTTCTCAGATCCTTATCACTAGAGCATGACTATGAACGCGTCCACAACTAATCCAGATGTGGTCGGCTCATTCTTTGGTCACAGCATCCTCTAGTCTTTGTGTGACGGTGGCCATCAGAGTGCTGTAGTTAACACCAAATTTGATCTCAGAGGTCGTTGGGAGTTCCCTTGCTCTTGCGGCCAGGCAGAGGAAAAGCAGATTTGCTCTGAGGTTGCGTGAGGCGGCTAGTGAGCGCGGTGAAGGGCTCGATAAGAGAACTACGCTCAGTCACGCTCACCTCCCATAGCTTCACTTTCTCAGCTCGTGCCCACTGCTGAGCCACTTCCTGTTCCACTTGACGCCTCTCGCGCAAATCCACTTTGTTACCCAGGACGATCACCATCACCTGTTTATATGGTGACAACATGCAATGTTAGGGTTCTTCATAACCAGTGGATTAATAAAAACTGTTTTCTATGTGGTATTGAGCTGATTTGTTTTTCAATACCTTCACGTCTTAAACTGTTTAATTCCTACATTTTACGTTTTTGCTAGTAACTTATTGTTCCCGGGTTTAGCACGTCTCTCCAGTGCTGTCTGAAATTTTCCAGAAGTTTCCAGAAAACCCACTACTGTCGTCTGAATTCTGAAGCATGAAATAATGGATAAATTACTATCCGACAAGCGGGCCAAAGTGCTAGACGGAGTTCCTCGGGATTAATTCTGATTAAACTGCACTTGTTTAAAATCAACAGTTATGAGAGTATTTTTTTTGGTGTATATGATTTTGGTTACAGTCCCAAACTCTTCATCTCTCTCCTGTAAAATGCTACTCGTCATTATGGAAAAATGCAGCATCAAAACTTTTATACATGCTAAAATCATGTGAATCTAAAGGTTTTTTCCAGATTCTTTTCAACGATTTCCAATCGAAGGATTAAACCAACAACATTGAATTGTTTTTGTTTAATAACTTTCTGCCTTTTCACAGCATCCTACAATATTCATTTGCACACGCTAAACTCAATTACTGCTGCGGTGGTGAAAATGCCGAATATTGATTGAAGAGGAAGCTGCATAGACGCGCCATTTAACAGGCATTACTTTACACTCCTAACAAAGGCTGTGTGCCAGTCAGAAGGTAAAAATCAAGATGGACAGCTTTTAAGGGACCTCTGGGTAAAACTGCAGACGGTATTTCACGCCTCACGGTAGACGAAAGCAACGAGCCAACAGTAAGACGTTTATCACCTGGCTTTAAAAAAAAAAAAACCCGGTCTAAGTATGTAGCTAATGAGTGGGGATGGTGGTGGAAATAATAGCTTACAATTACGACAATGGTGATGCATAAGCAATATGCAATGCATATGTATTGCAGTCCTGATCTTCAGACTGTTGCTGGACATCCTGCTTTTTTTTTTTTAAAAAAAAGATAAAATCGTAGGACATTTTTAATAACCTAGGACTATTGGGATAACAAAAAAATATGATATTCAACTAAGCTTCCATTGATATGTATTTTGTTAAACTGAGCAGTTGAGGGTTAAGGGCACTGCTCAGCCCTGTTGGAGTTGATTTGAACCCGAGAGCTATCAATCAGCAGTCTAACACTTTACCTGGTAAGCTATCATTTTTAATGTAGTTTAGCACTGTCCCAGTGATGTTAACTGGTGTTGCACTGTTTGCTGATGAGACGGCAACGTGGGACCTTCAAGACTACAAATCTATGGCTACCGAATACATCTGTATGTACTGTATAACCTTGGTAATCAGTTTGTTGCTTGAAATACTGGTGTTATGGTACACCAATATTTCAAGGTGAGCTGAAGGGGAATTAAGAAATTTAATAAAGAAACATTTCGTGTGCAATATGTCTCTTTGTACCTCTTTTTTGTCCCTGGATTTGTCAATTTCTTTTTTAAGAATATCAACTTTTTTGAAGGATTCCATGTTGTCGATGCTGTAGACCAGAACAAAGCCATCAGCCACTGAGTAGTAGTGTTTGGGCAGCTCCTGGCTATCGTGGAGCCCTCTGGTGTCGTACAGACGTAACTGTTCTCTCACGCCGCGGTCCGTCTCCACAGAGGCCACGTATATGTCTTCCTGGGTTTCGTTTGTCTCTGCACCTAAGCAGTGACATGTACATGGAAGGGTAACAAATAGAAAACGTGTATATATGCTTTTAATAAGTGGTGAATAATCAAGATATTAATTATAGAAATCAGTATGTCATGCAAATTTTCTAAATTTATAGTCTCACATGCTGACGTGATTTTGTTTTATGTTGGTTGGATTTTTCACTTTAGTTCAGTCTCTCTAATCTTTGGTTTGGTCAAGTGTGTAAATTAAAACATCCTTAATCATTGACCAAATTGTATCATTTCGATGGATTAATAAACTTGTACCGAATTTACAGAGCTTGTTGTTAGAATGCATTGAGAAGATTTACGGCCACTGGTAGCTCTGTGATGGACAGTTAATCAGAAGATACTGGATTCAGATTCTAACATCACCATGAGGTGTTCGCTGGTGAGCCTTTGTGCAAGGTCAACAACCTTCAGCTGTTCACTGGATTCAGTAAAAGCTATTTTTTCCTATTTTTAAATGCTATTAGCAATCTGTTAATAATGACTCGTACCCTTATGTACAAAAGGGGGTCTTTAAAAATGATGTACATGTTATACCACTATTCAGATAAGATACTGGAACAGTTGAAGCACATTATTTTAGTTTAGTGGGTCAGACACACTAGGAGCACATTGAGTGTTTATTAATAGCTTTAATAAATGCTTTATTAGTTTTATAGGGGGGGAGCAGAAGCTTTTCTACCCCAGAGCTAAAAGCTGTAACCAGTTCTTTTAAGTTTTTTTGCCTTTCGGTTGGTTGGCTTCCCATTTAAAACTGGCTATTGCATTTATTAGACACATTTTAATCTTTACGTGGGCTTTGCGTCAGCTCAACGTGGAAATCAAATGATGTAAAAAAAAATAAAAGCAGGACTCAAACACGGGTTTGTTTCCAATGATTTCTAGTAGTTGAAGTTTGCCTTAGTGTAACTCATTTAGATCGCAGAAAACCTCAGACTCTACCTGTGCTCTATCGAATTCCAGACTAGCTGGTTTGTAGCCACAGGCCTGTTTATGGCAGAAAGAAGAGGAACCTGATGTGCTTTTGAGCTTATATACCCCAAGGGTGCCATGTGTCCAGCTACGTATGCAGGGTTTACTTTCAATACAATATGTATTCGGTTATAGAGAACGGGGGGTGGCGGGGGGGGGGGGGTTAGCAAGGTTGCCTCACAGCAAGGGGTCTGTGTGTTGAGTTTGTTCTTCCAGCACTTGCATTGGTTAACAGTCTAAGGTGTACCTCCGCCTCTCACCCTATGTGCACTGAGCAAACCCTGTAACCCCAAGTTATAAGAGAATAAGCGGGTATAGAAA
>JAOTQW010000009.1:5785401-5796411 GCA_026260075.1 Sisor rabdophorus
TTCTAAATTGCCCATAGGAGTGAATGTGAGTGCGTGTGGTTGTGTGTGGCCCTGCTATGCTCTTCCCCAATGTGTGCTGGAATAGGCTCCAGCAGACCCTTGTGACCCCAAAAAGTTCGATAATAAGCGGGTATAGAAGTCTATAGCTGTCTATTTTCAGAAGCTGGTCAACAATATGTGTTCCTGTCCGAATTTCATGAAACGCACATGAAACAGATGAGCACACTGCATATGGGGATTTAATTTATATCATTATTGTTACATCGAGTGTCTTTAATTTTCTCCAGGGATTGTGTTTAAAGGTGAAGATCCATACAACAGGTACAGAAGGCACTTTTAATTATACCAGACAATGTGCAGTCTCTGGACCATTTATTTTAATTGTCTTCAACAAAAGGTGGAAAGTCCAGTCTTATCTGTAGTTCTTTTGGAGAAATTGCAAACTTTACTGCTAAAGTTATATGTGTCTGATTTTAAAAGCATTCGATATACACGTTACTATCCTGCGGGGTTGCCAAAAAAACAGCACATTATATTCAAAAAGGGTGGTGGTTGCCTTAAAAACTATTATTCTTTGTGGTTAAATATATAGAAATAAACTATAATGTAGTATTAAAAGTAAATACAAACAATATTTCAATAATGTTCTATACAAGCATTTTATATTTTACAATTATTAATTAATTATTTCATTCATTTATCCAACTTCTATATCTGCTTATTCTCTTATTTGGGGTTGAGGGTGGTCTGCTGAAGCCTATCCCAGCTCTCTAAAAGGGCGAAAGGCAGGAGGGGTATACCCTGGACAGGTCACAAGTCCATCACAGGGCCACACACAAAAACACACACTTACACTCACTCATGTGCAATTTAGAATCAATAATCAAATTAACATATATGTTTTTAAACTGTGGGAGAAAGCCGAAGTACCCGGAGTAAACTTATGCAAGCACAGCAAGAACATGCAAACTCCACACAGTACCCCTATACAGAAAGACCTGGCCAAGCTTTTTTGCTGTAATGTGCTTCAACAGTGCTTAGCAATAAACCAACGTGCTGCTTCAATATATCTTATTATGCTTAAAAACATCCATAAAAGTCTTTAAGGTTCAAAGTATAATAATGATAAAAGTAGTAATAATAATAATGATAATCAAACTGTTGTTTTCCAATGGGTGTTTTAAAGCAATAAAAACAAAACTGTAGCACATGATGAGTTGGAACCAATTGCAGAAATCTGTCATTGTATTGTTACTAATAAAAAATAATTGGCTAAATGAGCACCTGATTGGTTGAGCAGGAAAGCTTTCTTGCTTTTAGGCCTAGCCCCAAAGGGAACGCTATGTGGTGCGCAGGTTTATTATAGCATCACATCAATCAGAACCTAATTTGTCTGTTCGTGTTATAGGCTTGCTTTATTGCTTGTAATCACTCCAGATTCCACAGCAACACTGCAGCGCTCGCCATTAGGAACAGATCGAAACGGGAGCGTGAACAATGCAGTAATAATACCTATGCTATCAATATCTTGCTAATTCTTTAGAAAACCCTGACCTGTGTGACTTCAGTTGTGCTTTAAGAATTGGAAGGTTCTAAAATTGGAGCATACAACTGTCATCAGCAGTCTTTAGTAAACACTTACAGCTATCTGAAACAGCTGGTATGGAAATGAGGTGACAAGTTCAGGCATGGTGGGAATATTGGCGTGAAAGTCTAGTGTATTTTTAGCGAGTATGTTTTTCATGCAAATGACTCAGAATGCGACGTGTATGTGTATGCTGTAATGCTGCCATTACTGTGTTTCCTTTTCCTCTCTTACTTCTTCTGTGTAAATTTCACAAACAGTGTCAACTTCCTCTTTGTTGTGAAAGAAAGTGGATTTAGGGAAAAAAAAAAACCCCACCAGCAATTGAAGTTTATACGCATGTCCCAGCAAACCTGGCGATTTAAGGTCATTTCTGTTTGTTCGAAGCTCTATTCTCACTGTAATTAGTTGAGTCACTCGTGCCTTTAGTAATGAGGGCACACTGATCATGCTTTCCACCAAATAGCCACGGCCTTGGCCAATGGAGCAGGTGTAAGTTATTCTCTGCAGGCAATTGCATGTTAAATGCCAGCTATGACTAATGCCATATGAAGTACACCAGCAGATCCGGCCTTGGTGTGAGTGATGCATCATAATGATAGTACTGCGTTTTATCATGGACATTGCTTTCAGAGACAATGAAGAAATGGGGAAGTACTTGAAATGTCGAACATTCCACAATGCATCATGTGTAATGATAAACACGGCTGTATTTCTGTGGGAATTTTATGTGTCAGTCCTAACACTGTTATGCACAAATATATTAATGACCCTACAATTTCCACAGAAATGTTATAGAGGTATGAGTATGTAATTAAAAAAACAACTCAGGGTTATATTTGTACTTCTACATAGGAAATGTGTACTTTGACTTGTCTCAGCCTTGGGCCTCGGTCTGTCTAAATAAGGACTTGATAAAAATAATATTTGTCTTTGCTTTTTTTAAAACAGAAGCTGGCTAGGATTGGCATCTATTTCAATATCTTGACCTAGCCTCAAACCCAATAAAACTTGGTTTGTCTTTACATTATTCTACAAAGAATACTTGCTCCTTGCTCTTGGATGTTATAATAGAGGTTTTGTCCACAGCTGAAAATAATTTATAAACCATTTATATAAAGACTCACACTATCTGTTATCCTCTATAACATGTATCGCTTGTTTGGGTGATGGTAAGCATCATTTAATCATCTTCTAACCTGCTTATTCGGGGTCACGGTGACCTGCTGAAGCATATCTCAGCTCTGCGAAAGGCAGGATACACCTTTGACAGTTCGCCAGTCTATCAAAGCACCCCCCCACACACACACACACTCTTACATTTACTCCTATGAGTAATTCAGTATAACTAAGCAACCTAATGTACATTTTTTTGGACTGGAGGATCCGGAAAAAACTGCAAGAGTGGGGAGAAAATGCAAACGCCACACAGAAAGATTCCTAACATGGGAATCGAACCCTGGACCTTGCTGTGAGGCGACTGTGCTTACCACTAAGCCACCACAGCAAATTTTTTTTTTGTTGCAAAGTTGCAAAACAAGTTTTCCCCCATCCCACTTTCCCTTTCCCTCGAACACAATCTTGATTCCTGTCTATCTTGTCCCATCACTTAAAACCAAAACATCTTTACAAAAAAAATGAACACATCTGTGGTATAATTAGACACACGGCGGAAGCAAAAGGGAAATATTAAAAGCAACCTCTGACCCCCAACATGACCTCTAAGCCATACACACCACCATAATCACCCCAGCTACCATTCTCATAACAGCAGCAAAGAGCAAAATATGTTAAAGGAACTACATTATATAAATTTACATAAAATTTTCATACCAGTCTCCATGATGTACAGTGACCTGGTTTGGCAATTAGCAGAACAATGCTGTTTAGTTTAATTTCAAGTCAATAAAAGAAAGCAATGTTTAAGCCCATGGACAGCTTTTCCACAGAGAACAGCCTTTCCTGCTGCTTTCCTCCACCTCTGGCTTCCTGTAACTTAAATAACTCATACCAGACAGAACAGTGTGTTTTCCTCTGAGATGACCGATATCAGCATTTGATCCAGGTCTGGGAGCTTTTTTTGTTCGGAGGAAAAAATGTCGGCAAAGTGGCTTCTTCGTGAATCAATAAACCTACAGTTATTCAGCAAGCTTGGCCTCTATTACTCAATAACTGCATGTGACGCCACGGGAGTATGGAATGTGGAGCTACTCAGCTTTTGCTTTAGTGAGGTCACAAAAGGAGTAGAGACCACAGAGATTCCTTCTGGTACGAGGCTAAGAGGCAAAAGGAATAGCTTCTAGCCACAGGTTGAAAAAATAAAAAGACTGACTAACAGACAGAACGCCAGGTATATGGCTAAATGAATATTTGCCTGAATAGAGAGATGATTAGATTAGAGATTAGAGATGATTACAACAAGCAGGTCCTGGGTTCGGATCCCAGGCACAGGGTCTTTCTGTACAGAGTTTGCATGTTCTCCCCGCTAAATTGCCCATAGGAGTGAGTGCGTGTGGTTGTGTGTGTGGCCCTGAGATGGATTTGCGACCTGTCCAGGTTGTACCCCCAGCCTTTCGCCATATGTGCGCTGGGATAGACTCCAGCAGACCCCCATGACCCTGAGTTTGGGAATAAGCGGGGATAGAAGATAAATAAATGAATGACATGTACATGGAATAGAAAGATAGATGCCTAGATAAATAGACATTGGCAAGATAGATAGACCTGGATCTAGATAGACTAAAATAGTGAGTTTAGTTACCAGCACCACCAAGCTGCCACTGCTGGGCCCCAAGTGGGTCTGGATAAGGGTGTCTGCTAAATTGCAGAAATGTAAATAGACAAATATGGCAATTACCAGACATCTACTATGATAAAGTGGGTCATAGGAACAACTCTGATATCTGTGAGTTTATGAATGTAGGGCAGTTAGTGTTTTTTAGCAAAATTTAGTTAGTGTTTTAGCTCAGTGATGTAGCATAAACAGCAGTTTGAAATTATGCTTACACTGTTTCAGAGTATGCTTGCCCTCACCTCACCGGCCTATAAGTAATGTGATAAGAAAGCTGGTCCCGCCAGTTGGCATGAATTTGCAAATTAAAAAACAATTCTTGCAAAAGGAATCACGTTTTTCTTACTTTCTTATATTCTTAAGATACAATTAGCACTAAATTGAAACTAGTGGCAGCTACTTAGTGGTATTAGTTACGCAAACATGCAGATATTCATTTGAGGCACAATGACTAAGGTGAGCACCGAACGAAAGCTTTTGTGCCAATGTGTAGGCGGCAGTAATTAACAGAGAAGAAAACATAGATAATTAATAAAAATGTCGAATAATGGGCTGCTGCGTGATCTGTCAGGCCCACCAACCAAAGATTTGGCATGTTGATGTATTCGCTGTTGAGCATCAAGAGAACTTGAGTGAGTAAAGTTGTAATGCTCTTAGAACTCTGACCTTGTGTGTGTTTTTTTTATACATTGTAGGTAATGTTGACCATAAACAGAAATGCACTAAGATAGCATTAAGGCTGTTTCTGCTGAGGCTCAAAACAAACCTGTTATGTAAATAACCCAGAGATCTTCCCTACAGTGGGAAGAACATGTGAAACTGAGAACCTGAAAAAAATCAACAGACTTTCTGTGATTGGCCAATGCATAATAGACACAGCTAAGGGGTATCTTAAAGGTTAAAGTGTTGGTAAAATTGGTATTCAATTTCCAGCACCACCAAGTGACCACTTCTGGGCCCCCCCCCCAATTATCCATTGCACAGTTGTATTAAAAAAAGATAAACGTAAGTCATTCTTAAGGACGACTGCTAAAATGCCGTAAATGTAAATATAAATGTAGGTAAGATATAACTTTTATGGGACAAAAATATCACTGATGGTTTGTAACAGTGTTCATTGATGGATTTGAATCCTTCTAAATCACTTACCGAACTGATAAAAATCTCAGGAGTCAGAATTGTAAGTAGAGATTCTAGGGCACAATCATTCGAATTCACAGAATCCTTGGACTCAAAAAAATTCCATCCCTCAAATCTGGCACTGTTACGAGTCCGACAGACTTAATGAATCTGATTATTTTGATGAATCAGGGGAATCAGTACCTGTGATTGGAGACTCTGATCTGTTTTCTGATCATGCAGGATGTTTCCAAAACAAATCATCCAGCTACTTGTTCCGACCATTAGTAGCTAACCACCGGAGAATAGTTTTCAGTCTGTATTTATCCATGTTATTGTTAGCAACAAAATAGTTAGGACTTAACTGATCCAAGTAAATAAACAGAAGGATTCATAGATCCAGAGTCATATATAAAGGATCTGGAGTCGCTCATCTCTAGTAACATAGCTGAATACTTGTAGAACTAAACAGATTTAAATAGTAACATTTTACCCCTCTTAAAGTATGCTTATGTTTAATACATGTCTCAGGAATGGAAAAGCTGAAGAGGTCTAATGTCCGAGGTTTGGTCCAGCTGGCAGCTTCACAGGTCTGTTGCCAGTTTTAGGAAAGCAGTGACAGACAAGTACTTTAACACCTTGTATAAACCTTACAGACTTATTATAATAGTACACGTTTTGAGTTCTCTTGTGCACAGCAGGATCGTAACTAAAACAGACAAGCAGCTTGTGCGCTGTTTGATGGGACACTCAGGATTTTGGAGCTGATTTAGGAGACATTCCTGCAGCCTTCTCTTCTCACTTATACTATTCCTACCTCACACTAGACCCCTTAACACAAGCCAGATGACTCCACTGAAATAAAGTCAAGGAAGGAAAATTATCTTCTCGGTTTACAGCAGTAAATATTTTCTCCGGTTAAAGGTAACTGGAAACAGCCGCAGCTGGATGAAGAGAGGAGAAGACACAAAGCTCCTGCTGTTTTTTATCTCTTGCACTTTCTTGGCGAGAAAAAAATAGATGCAAAACCAGCTTCTGCAATACTCATGATGAAAGGATGAAGAAAGAATAAAGGACCACCCTGCTGGTTGTGGATTCTGCCTAGATTAAAAAACCTTGGAATTGTAGCAATATTTATAGAGAAGGTTTACCGGATTGAAAATTTTATCTCTTACATTAGGAGCTTGAGATTTCACAGTGCTGTATTGAAGATCCAAAAATTCAGGTTGTGCTTATTGTCCATTATCTTCAGTGTGATGCCTCATTGTCTATCCCTAACTTTTAAAACATCCAGTACCCTGTTTATACTCACGCACACAGTCTTAAGAGATTCCTGTAGCGAATCAGACTGATTCCTTCCAGATGTTTCTTTACATCCTGATTTACCTAAACATCCACTTATATTATGGACAGCGGAACACAAAGCAGTGCTGCATGTTCTTCATCAGGCTCCTCAACACTCCTCTCATCTCCTGTAAAGCTGGTGCCAACAGATGTCTCGTTACATCCACTCCTACCCAAACATGCACTCCGCTATTTCATATTTCTTCCATTGATCTGGAAGATTCACTACTTGTTTCTCGTCTACCTTTTAATTGAGAAACCGCCAAAGGTTTGGGCGACAGCGTTTTATCCTCTTGGTAAAGATGGAAAAAAATACTAATACAGTGTAATAGTGGGACTAAATTATTAACTCATTAAATTAAATCATTGCAGTATACATGAGAAAAATGTTCGATGTTAGATTTTTTTAGGTGTTTTTTTGGTGAAAATTATTATCAAACTTACAAAATATTTCCCCCTTTAAGATGCATGTAAAAATTCTGCACTGTACTTCTGTTTAACATACATACATTTGTATAGTAGAAATTTGCAGACTTTCAATTCATTCCACAGAGTTTGCTTGAAGCAAAGCACATTATAGCAAGATTGTGGGTTCAATTCCCGGGTCTTTCCCGGGTCTTTCTGTGCTGTGCTTTTCCTGTTCTCCTCCAGGTTCTTCAATTTCCTCCCACAGTCCAAATGTGCATGTACATTAGGTTTATTGGTGATTCTAAATTGCCCATTGGAAGATGTGTGAGTGTGTTTGTGGTTGTTTTTGCTGCGATGGACTGGCAACCTGCCCTATGCGTGCTGGGATAGGCTCCAGCAGACACCCATGACCCAGAGTTAGAGAATAAGGGGGTACAGAAGATGAATGGATAACAATTTGTCATGCATGGGTTTTATTTGCTAAGCCTGAAATTTTTTTACCGCTGCCGCTGTCCTTGCACTGAAAGTTCTATCTATATTAGTATTAGTAACTATATTATATTAGTATCTATATTAGTGCAGTTCTAAATAATAATATTAATACAAATTATAAAAATAATAATAATTATAATTGCTGACAATGGAATTGAAGAAAAATCTCCAAGGATGGAGACTGATTTTGAACTATTATTGAAGTATTATAAGTAATACTTATTTTTAAGATAGAACAAGTTTAAGTTATGCCAGTTTCTGACTCATACAGATACGAAAATAAATACTTACAGTGCTTATTCAGTATTGTACAGAATAAAAACATGAGGGATGTAGTAGCACAGGTCTTCAATTGGGGGTTACCACTGCTGGGACCCGGAGCAAGGCCCTTAACCCCCCAATAAGCCAGAATTAGTACATATTTTATTTGTGTTTTAAACCTCTTATGTTTACACTGTTAAAACTGAATTACAATTCTCAGTATGTATTAAATTTCTTCCTCCCCTAATCCTGTAGTTCCCCTGACACATGGAGCTGTTGACTCTAAAAAAAGGCATGGAGGAAATAAATAAGAACGAAAAAATAAGGACAAAAAAATATGACTGCTTCCAGCATTGCTGCACAGGTTGAAGGGTTGGGGTATCAGTCTGTCAGTGCTCAGACCATTCAGCACACTGCATCGAATTGGTCTGCATGGCTGTCATCCCAGAAGGGAGCCTTTTCTAAAGATAATGCATTAGAAAGCCTGCAAACATTACATCCTCTCCTACCCAAACATACATTTCCCTATTTATTATTTCTTCCAATTGATAAACCACCAAAGGTTTGGATGACAGCGTTGTATCCTCTTGGGACCAAATCATTAAATCATTAAATTAAATCAGTGCCTGCAGCATATGTGAGGCCAAAATACAAAATATTTCCTCCTTTAAAATGGTAATGGTGATGGACTGGCCAAATATGTCCCCAGACCAAAACCCTATTGATTAAAAATACAAAATCTGTGGGGGATCCTCAAACGAAAAGTGGAGGAGAGCAAGGTCTCCAACATCCACCAGCTCCGTGATAATGTCATAGAGGAGTGTAAAAGGATTCTAGTTGCATGTGTGTAAAGCTCTGGTGAACTGGTGTCCAAGAGGGTTAAGGCAGTGCTGGAAAATAATGGTGGCTATGCAAAATATTGTCATATTGCACTTTAGTATTTTATGTGCGCCAATGGCGCCATTTTGGAGTGCAACATAACAAAGAAAGTCAATGCGGAACTTTGGCACAACAAATAAAAATTCCATTTTTTGCCTGTGGCGATTGTATATACAAGCATAAGTTAAAAGCTTGGATTTCATACGAAGGTGTGGATTTCATACAAAATTTGGCAGAATTACTCTAACAAAACAATAAAAAACAGCAGTTCACTGTAGTGTAAAATGAAAGCTAAAGTGATTACAAGTTTCCACTGTATCGGTCTATTCATCTGTGACTGCAACACTCCGTCAGTTGCTACATTATATAATTTCACACAATTACTCACTACATAAAAAAAAATAAATATTGTTGGTTATATAAAGCAAACATCTTTAGCACCCTACATAAATTCGTCTGAAAGTTTTACCTTCCCCGATTTTATTAAACAGAAACATGAATGAATTCAGACTTATTGAAACCCCTTCACAGACTACAAACGCTGAACGAACATTTCTACATTTGAAATTTGCCGAATTTGAATAGCGGCTCTGTCTGATGGGAACCTTTAACCGCGTGTTGGCTACAAAACAATGGCGAAATAGCAGCGTGACTCAGAAAGAAAATCTGTTTACTGGAAGTTCCAACTGAAATGAATAGATGTCTTCATTTTGCCATAACAATAAGACAGAGCATTATTTCATTTTTCTTCTAGACATGAGTGTAATAAGCCTGTGGTTTGTTTTTATAAATAAGAGTTTAACTCATGCGCATAGTAAAACGTAGAGATGGTCTGATTACAGTTATAAAATTACAGTTATTAAATTATCTTAATGGCTGTAGGGATATTTTTATGCATTGAGTTCAGTTAAGGAGTTCAGCAGATAAACAGTGACCAGTGGTGCAATAGGACTGTGAAAAAATATCGATCCAGCTATCTTTTATGTTCATATTTTTTCACACTAGTGCATTGATATTCTAACCCTCTGGTAAGAATACCAGAGGGTTAGAATATCAATGGTACCAGAGGCTTAGAATATCAATGTACTATTGTAAAAAAAAAATCATCATGGTAGATAGCTGGAGCAATATTTTTTACACAGTCTTAATGCATAACTGGTCACTGTTTATCTGCTAAACTCTTAAAGCAATGCATAATAATGTCATTGTCAATGCATTTTAAAATGTTTGGCATCAAATGAATTACATTTACATTATAGATACTGGGACTGGCAACCTTGCCAGGGTGTACAGAGAGTTAGTGAGTAGAAGAGTCAGGTTTTCTCCCACAGTCTAATAACATGTACATTAGGTTGATTGGTGACTCTAAATTGCCTATAGGAGTAAATGTAAATGTGTTTGTCTGTATGTGGCCCTGTGATGGACTGGATTAGCGGGTATAGAAGATAAATGAATGAATGAATGAATGAATAAATTAGTTTTCATTAAATTCTCTCTGCTACTCTGCTAACCTCAGTATCCTGAGACATATGGTCATTGTCTCATAACAAAAAAAGGTAGCCTTCAAGTTATATATATATTTTTGTTTATAGCAATTTGTTTAAACTTTTTTTTATTTGTTGTATTGGAATGGGGCACCTAACAACAAAAAGGTCCTGGGATCGAATCTCGGGCACGGAGTCTATCTGTGCGGAGTTTGCATGTTCTCTCTCTGGGTTTCCTCCGGATTCTCTAGTTTTTTCCCACAATCCAAAAACATGTGCATTTGATTGATTGGTGACTCTAAATTGCCCATAGGCGTGAATGTGAGTGTGTGTGTGGCCCTGCGAGGGACTGGTGACCTGTCCAGGGTGTATCATGCCTTTTACGCTATGTACACTGGGATAGGCTCCAGTAAACCCCTGTGACTCCTAGTTTGGGACTAAGCGGGTATAGAAGATGAATGAATAAATGTCTTAAAATGTATTGTAATATATATTGTATTGCAATATATTCAAGTGAAGTTTTTTTGTCATTTTATCTATATAGAGCAGATGCAGGACACATTAAAATGAAACAACAATTCATTCATTCATCCATCTTCTTTACCCGCTTATTCCGAATCCGGGGTCACGGGGGTCTGCTGGAGCCT
>JAOTQW010000009.1:5802351-5812778 GCA_026260075.1 Sisor rabdophorus
CTTTCGGGATCAGTCAAGAGCTTGGGTTCTCTAGAGCTGAGGTAATCCTTTCACAGGTCGTCGTCACCTTTTTCATTCTGCCGCAACCTTGTGAACCTCGTTTCTTCTTCAATTCAGATTTTTCCTCATCCGAACACAGACTTTTGCTTCTTCAGATACACAACAAGTGTTTTATCGTGAGTCACGTCGTGTCCAGAAAGTGCGCTCGAGTCCGGCATGACGAATCTGTAAAATAAACACTGACACCTACGTTAAAGAAAGCTTCTTACCGCCTTTTACACTCTTCCACACACCAAACCAGAATACACACTTTCAAGCGCCTGATGTGAAGCATATGAGGTCACAGCCGTCAGCCAACAGGTGACTGCTAGTGAGATTTGACCTCGAGGCTATCTGACAGATCGTATTAGATAAGCCCTTACGCAACACACACTTGGCTGTAGCCAAGATGCCTTTTAGAGGCTGATGTCGAAATCTTTCATCATTAAAAACAGCCTTTGCGTGACAACGGGTGCATGAGAAAAAACCTGGTTTACGGGTCAAGAGTGCCCACAGTGGTGAATTTTTTATATTGCAAAATGTGGAATATAAATTGCAATCTTAGACTTTTTTTTTTACTACTTTCAGAAATGTAATGGAAAAAATTGAAGCTTAAAACGAAATTATTTTATACAATTTTTAATAATAAAAAAAAATTATAATACTATCTTTCTGTCTTTATAACTCTACTATTGACACTGTTAGTGACTCACATAGACACACCCTGTCGATGCCTTCACTGTTCTTTGAAACCACAAACTGTTTCCCATTACAGCTTCTGTAAAGATGAGTCAGAGGGTGAGGAAGGAATCCCAGGACTTTAATAACTTAACTGAAAAGTATTGAATGGGTGACAGTCATTTACGCAGGTGCATCAGTCACAAACACCTTAAACACGTAAATGTCCTTATAAATAATAATAAACAAAAACATACATACGGTTGGGTTGGAACTACGAGACTGACAACCATTCAGTTTATTCAACCACTGGAGTAAAAAATAAGCAGATAAGCTTGCAGATATATATAATCTTATTTTAATCATTTATGTTCTATATTTGCTTATTCCTTAACTCGGGTCATGCAAACTCCGCAGAGACACCCCTTTTTGGGAGATCCCTTGCCGCCAACCCATCTATTTGTAACTCAGCATAATCTCAAAGTTCTGGTCTTTAAAATTGGCAATAAAAGAACAACCATGATGGAGAAAGAAAACCTTGGGAGAAACCAGGCTTAGCCAGTGGGTCAGTTTCATATTCAGCATTAAGCAGATGCCTCTATCAAGAACAACTTACATTTATCTCTTTTATACAAAAGATTGATGGACTGGTGACCTGTCCAGGATATCCCCCGCCTTCCGCCCCATGTGCGCTGGGATAGTCTCCTGCAAATCCCTGTGACCCAGAGCTAGGGAATAAGCCGGTATAGATGATGAACGACTGAATGAATGCATTTGGGGCCCAGCAGTGGTAGCTTGGTGGCGCTGGGTATCAAAACCTGCTATTCCAGTTAGCAGTACCATTTCCCCAATCTGTTGCATTAAAATTTAAACTTAAATCTATTACTTTTTAGCTGAGCAATTTGGCATTGAAGGGCCTTGCTTTGGGGCCCAGCAGTCACAAATTGGTGGTTGATTGATTCTTTTTCTTTTCTTTTTTTTTTTTTTACAGCAGCTATTACAGAAATGCTAGATGTCAGTGTGCATCATTGTTTGATGAGTAACAGCTCAAATACAGAGCGTTGCATGCTGGGTGCTGCTTATAATTACAGGCTAATTATAGAAGTAATTTTGAGAAATGTGTTGCATAACAACGGGAAACCTTTGGATGGGGGTGTAAAGTTAAATACAAGACAATAGATTTATTTAACATTTATGGAAAATAAATGCAGAGCAGGACGAAACCAAATTTGATTTTTGCTTCTTTAATTGAAGGCCAAGTAAATAATAACAAGCTTAATATTAAAGATCCATTTTAATATCAGAAATAAAAAAATTGATCTCAGTGTATTTACAGTACCTTTACCTTTACTAGTACTAGTTAGTTGCCTTACACCACCTTCACCAAGTCTCTACGGAGTTTCCCACCACACCTGATTGCCGTATTACGCATCAGCCACCATTGTACCCATTTACACTACTGTACAATTGTTTCTATATCAAATAATGGTTTCTATTTAAGTGACTCACTATAGTTTTCACACCAAATACAGCCAGTATACAATACAACACACAACTGAAAAAATACTCATCTTAATCATGTCAAGCAATTACCCTATAAGACTTAATGATCAGGAGTGGCTAATTATAAAAAAAAAATTCACATTGTAAAGCGCATCAATGAGTCTATGTCTCTAGCAGACAACTTGTGCACCTATCTCTCTATTTTCTGCATCCAGTAAGGCCGGATTGGCTGGGCACGTTACAGTGAGTCACCCAGTCAATCCCCATCTCTCGCTTTCTCACACGCACAGCGTCAATGAGTCACGGCATTAAGGCTGGCCTTTCTTTGTCTTTATTTGCTTTCCTTGCATTAAAGATGGAACGTATATATTTTTCTAAACATTTCACTTTGACAATAGCTTGCAGTATTGTGTATGCAGTGTTCAGTGGTTTAGAGTTGGCGTGTGTTTGTGTGAGTTAATGAAGAGGGCAGGGAAGAAGGGCTTGACTCATTCATGAATAAATAAAAATGATAATATGTGACTATAACGATGACGAAGAGCTGCGGGTTAGTCTGTGCTGATAGTATACACAGTACAGCTGCACCATGCACTCTGTTGGAAGCAGCTTATTAACAACACACAGAGCTTGGCATAGTCGTGAAATTACCCAACCTAAAAATCATGTGGTGGCAGAAGCCTACATAAACTCCTGACAGAGAGACAGGCTAGTTTGGATGTTAAATTAAACCAGGCATATTTTATTTTTGTTGTTTTCTCTTCTAATGCCCTGGACATTTATTGTTAATTGTAAGACAAAAAATATCTGGGTTTATGCCGCACCACCGCCAGTCAGCCACTCCAAAGGCCGCTGTACTATAGCTGACCCTGTGCTCTGAGTTTAACTTTCTGAGATAAAACACATTTTACTTTGCTGTATATAGGGTGGCGCGGTGGTGTAGTGGTTGGGACGGTCGCCTCACAATAAAATGGTCCTGTATTAGATTTGGCCTTACAAGGTCTTTTTGTGCATGTTCTCCCCTTGCTTGCGTGGATATTAATTTGATTGGTAACTCCAGACGACTTTATGTGTTTCACCAGTAGAAACATTTGATATACAGAGGATTTTATATAAATATTGTAATAAATAAAAACGTTTCAAAAAACAATATGTATCGTTAGAAAATCAATGCACTACTGTTAAAAAATGATCGAGATATCTATCTACATCGATATTTTTACACTGCCCTCCAATTTCTTTTCTGCTCAGAAAGTTGTCGAAAGTGGTTAAAATCTTTTTTAATATTTTGGTCTAAACGCTAGAGATTTTTTTTGTGTGTATTCCACTTTCATCATCAACTTTTCAATACGCTAAACATTAATGTGAAAACTGGTGGTCCTTACACGTCCTTTAAACTGGCTGCCAGTTACATTTACGATTGATTTTCAAAGGACTGTTACTCGTTTATAAAAAAAGGCCTAGGACCTTACAAATGGCAGAGGACCCACAAATGCATTTCATGATCACCCGGATCATAGGGAGTTAAACATACCAAGGGTTCAGTCTAAACATTCTTTAGCCCGTACCTGTGTGTTACAGATGTGTTACAAAGCAATTAAATCAGTTGCTTTCTTTAACTACAGAACCAAAACACATCTATTCAGTTCTGCATTACTGAATGAGAACTGTGCTACATCCGAAATGGCTATAATCATTTTATATTCTTAACTGTCTTCATTCATTTTAAATGTTTTTACTTCAATTTTCCCGTTTTACTTTTGTTCATGAAATTGTAATAAAAAAACTTGCCTAATGAAGTGACTGGTGATCATCGATTGTAGGAACTATTAAGGTTTTGTTGTCTGCTTTTCATGCTTATTGAGCAATAATTCACTTCACACCATTAGGCAATTATTTACAAATAACACAAGTGGAGTTTATTTGGTAACATTAAAAATAAAGTAAAATCAGCTTGGCAAATTGTAGATAAACACTGTTGGCACTGAATATTACTGTATGTGCTAATATAAAAAAAAATGTAAAAAAAAGGCTAATCTTTACAGGCTCTGCTAATGGAGCTAGGAATTACTGCTGGCAGATGTTAGAGAAATAGTTTAACACTGTTCGAAAATACTTTGGCACAAGAAGCAATAATGCATAATAGTTATTTATCATCATCTGTAACTTCTTCCAAATCATCATCGTCATCGCCGCTGTCGTCGTCATCATCATCATCATCGTCATCATCATCATCATCCTCTGCTTCTTCTTCTTCAACTTTTTTATTCGTCTTGGACTGTTACAGAAACGATCAGTTTAGCTTTGTTGGTTCGGATTAACGAGACCTCCACTGAATCATTAAGCAAAATTTCGTAAAGAGTTTTTCACGTCGCTGTGATGATGTCATAAATAATAAATGCGCGACCTTTGGCACATGCAACGAAATTTCCCCTTTGTGGAATTCCTGAGTTCTGAGTTCTAAAAAGGTTTCATAACATAGCTAAAATGTATGTTAGTAATTCGGTTCTAAGCAATCTGTGATCCTCTGATGAGTTTAGTTAAACTGGTTCAGCTTAAACTAACCCTATGTGGGGCTAAATAGACGAAACGATGAGACTAGAAGTAAGTGTTATTTAAGAAGTTGAATACGTCAGTTGTGGGTTATCAGTAATAAATATAAATATAATCTTTAGAAAAAAAGCTCATGAACATAAACACCATACTTAATAGTGTGCAAGTATGTTTCAAAATTATTCACTGTAAGAAAAGTCCTAAGTGTGATGAAAATGCTAAGTGAATAAAGCAACAGTAACTGCTTTTAAAACACTGGAAAATGTTTTTGGTAGTAGTAATATTGACTTGTTCAACACTCACTTGCAGAGTCCCAGATTTACTCATAGACATGCCAGTATGATTCAACGATGCTTTGGAATTAGCATAGATGCTCCCCATGTGTGACAGACAATCCAGGGGATGCAGGGAGCTGCGGAAAACCTTCCAAAAAAACAAATGGTAGATTATCAGACAAGGCTTTTGTGAAAAGTTATATTTTTGAAATCTTGTTGGATATTAAAATATGTCCATGTATTGTTACATGCACTGCCGAAATAAGGATTATCTTTTAAGTGGTTACTTTACAACAATTAATAATTTTATTAATAAAAATGTATTTGATCGTCTTATGAGAATTGTTAACATCATTTATTCATTCATTAATTGATTCATTTATCTTTTATACCTGTTTATTCCTTAAGCTGGGGTCACGGGGGTCTGCTGGAGCCTATTCCAGCGCATATGGAGTGAAAGGCAGGGGTAACCCTGGACAGGTTGCCAGTCTATCGCAGGCCCACACATAGACAAACAACCACACACTCACTTCTATGGGCAATTAAGAGTCACCAATCAACCTAATGTACATGTTTTTGGACTGATGTAGAAAACCGGAGAACCCGGCGTAAACCCATGCAAGCACGGGTTTGCTGGACATGCAAACTCCGCACAGAAAAACCCCTTGCCCAGAAATTGAACCCAGGACTTTCTTGAAAACAGCAGTTCGGTAGACAGGAAGCTGCTTGTTGAGGAGACTAGAAATGGCCAGACTAACAGAAAGTGTATTATTATTACTTAAATAACATATTTTTATACAAAAGTTTAGAATACACACCATGTGAAACCTCCAAGTTAAACTACAGCAGGTAGTTTCTGGTGGATGCAAGAAAACAACTATATATATATATATATATGTGTGTGTGTGTGTGTACACAATTTGAGTAGCAAAACAGGCACCTCCTATAAGATCTTGACAATTGATAAACCTCGGTTAAATATTACTGAAGCAACCTTTCGCATATTTCATAACACTAAGTCTTACCTAAAACACTGAGGCTAATAACACCGGATCACCGTTAAGACCCTGTTGATTACACGATTAGTTTATTCTACTTTCAAACCTTTTAGGGTCTTATTCTATTTTATTACATTTATGATACTACTATATTGCCTCCTCACAAGCAAGTGGTTGTCCTCTAGTAAATGGGAACTGGTTCACTGACTAAAATAATCGCACTGGATTGCATGCAACATAAAGCATGTTCATTCAATAAAAGTAAGCCCTGCTGCTCATTAATCAATTTCAGATGCATTTTGTAAATAACCCTCAATGATACAAATCATAAATCTGCACCAAAGCATGCACTGATCTTGTTTTATATTTCCACTGCAATGGCGCTGACAGGTTTTTGACTCATGTTGTAAATATCCGCATTCCAAATTCATTATACACAGATGCGCAGTGACAAAAACAACAGGCCAAACTAGATACCTAGCAATTAGATATTATAAAGAAATGTATAGGTTATTTGTAATGAGTAACATCACATTCCAAAAGTAACCTCGAACTCTCGACATAAGTGTATGTACAGGGTATGAAATACTTTAATTGCCTTTACCCCCAATGCCTGGTTAACTACAGTAGATGCCAATTATGACTTGCTCTGCAGCAATTTTATTATTTATTAGTTTTCCTGAATTTATATTAGAATTTTAATTTATTAGAATCCTGGCTGATTTGGCAAAAAACAAAAAAATTATGCAAAAAACAATACAGAACGCAGGAGTAAAAACTGAAAGGTTAAAGCCCTAGCTTGCTGCAAAGCAACTCCAAATTGGTATCTACTGTAATTACCGAGGTGTAACGGCAATTGCAGTTATTTTATACCCTGTACTTCTGTCGAGCGTAACAGGTAACTTTGAGAATTTGCCCTAATCCAACTTTGAGAAAATCTGACAAACAATGCATAACGGAAGTTTGGTAACATTACATTTTTGCTTCTTATAATAAGACAGATATTCAAATTAGACAAATTAACTGTTTTTTAAAATAATTTGATAGGTTCAAAATACAATTTTGGAAGTGAAAAAAATGTATTGGTCTTATAAAAATGATTCCACGGGGGCGTTGCCAAAAATAACCACTATAGAGACCGCCAGACATCCCACTCAAATCCCAACTAAATACAGTCCAGCCTTTTTAATCTGCCAGTTTTTTTTGTGCCAGTCAAACACAGCATCTTGAAAATTATAGCAGTTTTGATCAGACTATAAACATACTATTTACATTTATCAAGATGTCTGCCAGACCTTTAAATAAGCAAGGTCTCAATAAAACAAACTGCATTTAAGGCTTTGACTGTCATTTAGAGAGTTTTATAGCCGAGCAGGACAGTCAGGGTGACTTTTGATAGTCTAGAGTGCTGACACGGGCATTAACAATGATGTTTTGGTACATTTGTAACTTTCAGAATTGTGAAGCATGCTGGAGAGAACTTTGTTCAGTGTTATCCAATTAAAAACAGATAAAATTAAGGAAAATTAGTTTAACCTCAACCTTTAATATATATTGTCATTAGAATTATTCTGAAAATCTAAATGCTGTATTAAGAGTACTACCTCGAGATCTGCTTCCTCATCTACATTACTGATGTGCTGATAGGCAGTAGTGTACATCTCCAGCGCCTTGGCGTGAAACGCCATCTCTACGGTCACAAACTCCCCGAAGATTTTCTGCAAAGCAGTAAAAGCGGATATTTTATTCTTTTACATTCAGTTTCTGGACTGTCAAAATCTTAAAGTAACCACACGTTGTGTGCATGATGCTCTTTTTGTGAGACATCAGCTCCAAGTCAGAGGATTTATCATTTTACATTATTATTTATCTATCATCTCTTGCTAATGAATATTTCTTACCCAAATATAAATGTATTATTATTATCAGTAGTAGTAGTAGTATTACTACTACTACTACTACTACTACTAATACTACTATAAACAATGACAAGTATTGTTCATTTATATTTTTTAAAAATAGATTGCCTTTTTCCTTCAAAAACAAAATATGGTGACTCAAAGCAAATATATCTAGTATGCCCAAACCTTACTGGTAAAGCGTACTGTGAGGTCTAAAGCCTGACTAAATATATTCAGACATATCCCATATTCACCCGAGGATATCTTCAGCATCCTAAGTACACACATTCAACTTTTTACTCATCTAAAAATGAGAATGCAAATAAATTTTTGATCATAAGTAAAACTTATCTGAATATTGCTTAGCATACTGTTTGGCTCCATTCTTACAACTGGGATTGATGAAACCCCTTCACCTGCCAGACAGAAAAGTGTGCAATCTAAGTAACCTTGATATCTCGGATCTTCTGCCTTTCAAACAGGTCTATTGTCTCCTCGAGTAGCTGAGTGGTGCGTGTGGCGTCCATCGTGGCTCGCTGCAGCTCGGTCTCAGCCTGTCACGACACAACTGACAGTCACGATACAGAACTAAATGTTCACACGTGCAGTCTGTTCGTGTACTGTGAAGCTGATGTCTGGAAATCAGTCCAGTTCTCATAATCATGTGCACTGCAACTTACAGGACGTACGCACAGCTGAAATATTTTTATATATTTGACTCAAAAGCAGGTAAAAGCCAACCTGTGACTGGAAAAAATCTGTTAAGGAAATTTTTTTCTATTGCAATAATTGGAGAAAACCTATAATAACAATAATACCTCTGGATGTGTTTTATAATTTATACCTTTCATTCATTCATTCATTTATCTTCTATACCCGCTTATTCCCGAACTCGTGGTCACGGGGGTCCGCTGGAGTCTATCCCAGCACACATTGGGCAAGAGGCAGGCGGGTACACCCTGGACAGGTCTCAAGTCCATCGCAGGGCCACAGACACCTAACCACACTCACATTCACTCCTATGGACAATTAAGAGTCAACAATTAACCTAATGCACATGTTTTTGGACTGTGGGAGGAAACCGGAGTATCCGGAGGAAACCGCAGGGAGAACATCCAAACTCCGCACAGAAAGACCCTGAGACCGGGATTTGAACCCAGGACCTTCCTGTTGTGGGGCGACCGTGCTAACCACTACGGCACGACACCGCCCATAATTTATACCATTTGAGGCAATACTTTTGAATAGAACTATTTGGGAAAAATATTATACAACTAAAGAACTGATAACACCATGCAAGCAGGGCATCTATGATTTATTTATTTATTTTTATTTTTTGCATTATGCAGCATTTCTCTGTACTTGCACCTAGGCAGTGGAACGAACTCTTTATGTCAGAAGTAACCAGCTGTCTTTCATCTGAAAGCCTAGCTTATTCTCAAATACCTGGCACTTAAAATTCCCCCCTTCGCTCTTTTTCAACAGTTTTTGTTTGTTAAACATGTTTTGTGATGTAGCGTACCAGTATTGATCTGGTTAATGATGAGACTTAAAGCCCTTTTGTACATTGCTCTGGGCCATAGGGTTGCCTGCCAAATGATTTGAATGCACATACTAAAAAGAAAAGGTTGCGGAACACAGTCAAGGTTGTTTTAACCCATATTTATTCTTATTTTTTCTTTATATATGAAATAGATGACTGAAATAAATGAACGCTATTTCTACATAGCTGTCTTGCTGACCATGCGTGTTTTCCGTTTTGCGCTTAAGGTTTCGGTGACGGCAGCAACAGAGAGAAGTAAAATGTTGAAACTTAAAGTTTCAATCAATGATAAGTAAACATTTCAAAATTTCAAGTGTTAACGCTACCCTGCGTTTTAGCCCCTGCATGAAAAGGGAAATTAGCCTAACATGTTGACACATCCCATGTTTTGTGAAAAATGTTTACAGGTTTAAAGCAATAGTGTTTGCCATGCAATTGATTTAAATCTTGACAGTTGTTTTGTCTCTTTACCTTTGATAAGCCAATTTAATTTTTGGGAGTGTGTGTGTTTTTTTTTGGCAGGTTTTACTCATAGCCTGGTGCTTTACAAGACTCAACCGGCAGCACTTATTAATGTGTAATAAGGTGGATTAAAGAAGAAAGGAGCAGGAAGGAAGGATACAATGATCTGTCTGTCAGAGGGGTTCTTCTGTCTCATTTTCTCCAGCTGCTGCATCTGTTTTTCTTCGCGGTTTCTGGCACTCTGGGTAAGTTTCAGGTCCTCCTACCAGTTCAGGAACAAACTGTGTTGCGTTTTGTTGGCCCAAAAATACATCAACAACCAAATCTACAAAGTTAACTAAGGTCAGTGTTTTTCAAACATTTTCCTGCCATATCTCACTTTGAAGGTTCAACCCCAAACTATTGCCCCAACAAAATGATAATAAACTAGTCATATTTTCTTTTTAACTGGCCTTTGGTTGATCAAGTCCACGTTCCG
>JAOTQW010000009.1:5855552-5870035 GCA_026260075.1 Sisor rabdophorus
GTCCAGGGTGTACCCCCCGCCTCTTGCCCTATGTGCGCTGGGATAGGCTCCAGCAAACCCCCGTGATCTTGGAAAGTTCAGGAATAAGCGGGTACAGAAGATGAATGAATGAATAAATTTAGAAAAGGCGTGTCCAAACAGAGTTTATATACATCTCATATTTACTGTTCTATACTGGTATGAAGACATATATTGATTTTCATGTATATTGATACATTTTCAAACTATGTAACTTTTAAAAAATAATCAAAACTAGATTTTTGTAAATAGTTAAATATTTTCAAATTTAATGTCAGACACCCTGTGACCCAGTCCATTGAAACAATCCCAACTGAGACAGAAAACTTTATGCACCAAGTTTAAACATGCGTCACTGCTTCCTGGATTTAAAAAAAATTTAATTTGAAATCCAAAAACTTGTAATAATTATGTAATTTCATACAGTATATAGAATAGACCCAAAATAGAGCCTTGTGGAACACCAAACAATAGCATGTATATAAATCTTACCGTCTGCATTGGGTTTGATTACCATACAAGGGATCTTGCAGATTTTGCATGTTCTCCCTGACGTTTTCGTGGGTTTACTTCTGTGGGTGCTTCGGTATCCTCCCACATTCTAAAAAGATGCACATTAGGTTGATTGGTGATTCTAAAGTGCTTCTCGTCCCTATGTGTGTTGGGATAGACTCCGGTAAGGCCCATTGACCCAAATAAGTGGTATGGAAGATGAACAAATTAACAAATAAATGAATAAATAAATAATTGATTATCTAATTGTTAGCCTTTTGACATAGCCAAAGTTATTATGTATAAATATTTTGGTAGTATTTTTTTGAGTAAATGTGTGAGTAGAGGATACATTTTAGATGTTGTTGTTTTTTAAAGAAAGTGAAGTGGTAGATTAGTGGTTAAGGTGTTGAGCTTAATGATGTGTCTTCAATTTCCAGCACCTCCACAGCTGTAACTGCTTGGCCCCTAAACAAGACTCTTAACAGCTCAGGGACATAAAAATTAGCTAAATGCAATGGCTTTTGCCAAATCCATAAATATAATGTTCTGTAATAAAGGCCAACTAACAAAATTCCTTTGCCATATCAGATGGCAATTGCTTATATATATGTAAGTAGCTATTTTTTTTTACTTAGTCAGCAAAGTGTTTGACATTATAAAGTCATTCAAGTTTTTTTGGTGTGATTTTGTCATTTAAAATCTTTGGATTATTTTTGTTGTCTATTATTAGGATGTACAGATATGCTGATCTAGCAGCATCAGAAAATGAAATACAGCTTTTAACACAATTTGGAACACAAGAAATTTACATCCAAACATATAACTTGTGTTAACACCCAAAGTTGAAGTTGTTTCTTTATGTGAGGAAGTCAAATCTCCATCAAACAGCTCTGATCCTGAGCTATCACACAATGTCATCAGCAATCTTATCAATTTACTAATCAGAACAAAGCTGTTTATTTGTTATTTCCTTTTAATGGACCTAATAATTGTTGATTATACATATTAACATCAACTGCAGCCTACTCGTTCTTGTGTTGGCGTGTCTATCCATTATTTCGTCCAATATATTCTCTTTTATAGCTTGAAGCCCCAGCTGCAGCTTTCCGCTTGAGGTGGTGTTATAGGAAAAACAAGCATCAAACATAAGTATGATCAAAGCCCTGGTGTTCACAGTAGGAGTTCATCTTCCCTGTTTTCTCTCTATATAAGGGCAGAGGTAACACAGGGGCAGCATTTCTAATCAAAGCTTTGGCTTTGTACTGACCCAGCTCTGACACTTTCCACTGTAAATACTCATACTAATATTACATAAACATTTGAGTTTAAATGTATAATGTATTTATTAAATGTTTTTATTTATTAAATGTACCATCATGGTTTTAGAAATATTAAAAACTCCAACAAATGCAATCATGGCAAATTTTGGTGTAAACAACTGAAGTTCTTTAATTGCAGATAAAAGCAAATACACTAGATTGCCAGAAGATTTTGTTACTTGATTGCTAGATTTGGGTTCATTCAGCAACAATACTATTAGTAAGATCAGACAGCGAAGGAGGTATGGCGTGTAGATGGTGATCCAGTTCATCCCAAAGGTGTTCAGCGCTTTAAAAATCAGGACTTCTTGCAGAACTTTGGGTGCTATCCAATCATAACACATTATGGAGCTGAATGGAGATCATGTTTTTTTGCTCAGGGTCATTGTCATGCTGGAACAGTGTTGGAGTCTCCTAGTTCCAGTGAAGGAATAATGTAATAATATATTAATTTATCTTCTATACCCGCTTATTCCCGATTCCAGAGTCACGGCGTCTGCTGGAGCCTATCCCAGTACACAAAGGGCGAGAGATGGGGGTACACCCTGGACAGGTTGGCAGTCCAACGCAGGGCCACAAACACACACACACACACACTCACATTCCCTTCTATGGGCATTTTAGAATCACCAATCATAAATTTGCACTGGTGTTTAACTTACTGTTTAGTACTGGTATTAAAGTGAGCCAAAGTCTTCTGACTGAAGGTGTTTCTATGGCAAAAGAAGTACAAATGTTAGTTGTTGTACATGTAAATTGGGTCTTTGTTGAGATCTCATCTAGGGTTTATAATCACTGTAGATCACTCAGAAATAAATGTTACGAATTAAAGTCGAGGCATTGTGATGTTAAACTGTTTAATCTTAACCAGTTGTAATAATAATGCCATGCAGCAATTAGATGACACCAAATGTATTCCTGTAATAAATCTGGTGAGGAGAGGATAACAAGCAATTCGATCAGATTCATCAGATCAGCATTGTCGTCTCACAGCAAGAAGGTCTTGGGTTCGATTTTCAGGAAGAGGGTCTTACTGTGTGGAGTTTGCATGTTCTCCCCATGCTTTAGCCTGGGTTTAGTCTTGGTACTCCAGTTTCCTTCCACTCTCCAAAAACATGTACATTAGGTTGATTAGAAGTAAGTGTGTGTGGCCCTGTGGTGGACTGGTGAACTGTCCAAAGTGTACCCTTCCTGCTTTTCACTGTTAGCAATGTTTTAAAAGCCTAATTCAATATGTAAACTAAAATATAGAAATATACATTTCTAACTTGTGCATCCAATAAATTCTTTTTCATGAAAATGGTTATTTTCACCCCCGCTACTTTTGTAATACATGCTGTTTATCACAGATGAAGCAGGATCTCCGAGCACCCAGCATCAGCGCACAGCTCCCCCTGAGTACTAATAGAACACTCGTGTTTGCAATCATCATTCACCTCCACTTAAACACACTAACACACTCTGTCTAGACTTGGATGACGAAACTGACCCTTTTTAGATCTTATGGATTTCTGAAGACATTCTGGTGTGGAAGTCTGTAGCAGTTTATCACCATAGGTCAATTAGAATAACACTTTAGGGCTTAAAATACACAAACAAACAGACGAAACACACACTCTGATCTGTCTCCTTCCTCAAAGTCTCTAAAGGGCTGCGGTCAGGACTTAGGGAAAAGATTAGCTTATCAACTCCCTACAGTGCAGCTCCTGCCTAATCGATAGCTTGCCTGAACAAGAGGCAGAGCAAGGACTCTGGATAACCTGTTGACCCAGCTAAACTTCCAAACCAAACAAAACAAAAGTATTGACAACTGTCAAATAGGGTGAGCAGCTATTAGTGTTGTTCATGTGTGCAAAATAAACTGCAAGTCTCTGGGTAATGCTGGTTTTCTTTTAATGGGGTAGGCCATTAAAATGTCAGCCAGGTGCTTAACCACACAGAGATACATTACATCTACAACATTAAACTGTTTTAAAAGTGTGCCATGCGTTGGTGTAGTGGTTAGCACGGTCACCTTACAAAAAGAAGGTCCTGGGTTCAAATCTCGGGCATGGGGTCTTTCTGTGCAAAAACGCAGCGCTTGCGTGGGATTCCTCCGGGTACTCCGATTTCCTCCCACCGTTCAAAAACATTAGGTTGACTGATGATTCTGAATTGCCCATAGGAGTGAGTGTAAATGTGTGTGGTTGTTTGTCTATTTGTGGCCCTGTAATGGCTTCGCAAACTGTCCAGGGTGTACCCCTGCCTCTTGCCCTATGTGCGCTGGGATAGGTTTCAGCAGCCCCTTGTGACCCTGAGTTAGGGGATAAGTGTGTATAAAAGATAAATGAATGAATAAATAAGTTATTTTAAAGTTTTTTCTTTATAAGATGGCATACTGTAGTACTGTTGTTATTTTAGCTGTTGTTTTCTGTTAGCCACGTGCTCCCTGTCGGTCCCCTGTCCAGTCCTTGGTTTATTGTTTTTTTTTTAGTGTTTTCAAGTGTTTCTTGTTTCCCCTGTCAGTCTGTGTGTATATAAACACAGTCTTTTTTTGCATGATCTTAGGCTAAATTTTAATACAATTCTAACAGATAACCACTTATTAATAATGCTTGGTTTGTTGGTTTCTCTCCTTTGTTCGCTAGGCTTGTATTAAGATTTTTTCCTTTATAAGCCTTTTTCTTTCATTAATAAAAGTTCTGTTACATCCAATTTTATCATCCTGACTCTTCACTCCTCTCCAGAATGTGGCATTACAAAAACCTCTTTTATTTTTAAAAGAATATGAATGATTTTTAACGTTACTTCACAATGATTTCTTTTTGTTACAGAATTTTTAGAAAGTTTTGTTTCTTATTTAAAAAATGGTAGAAAGAGTAAGCTGCAATCTAAGAAACAAGAATGATTGTTTTAAAGATATAAAACAATTTCATAGTAGGCTGGCTAGAGCAGATCCGATAAACTTTCTGAATGCTGGCATGTGATAGAGGGCTTTTCCTGATCCATGGTAGTGCAGGGAAGACGCACAATACCTGGCTGTAAGATGCAGAGATATGCTAGCTGATGCTGATGTTTACTTTCTTTTAGTCTTTCAGAAATACTCTGATACTCTATCCGCACAACAGCTTATTTAGCTAATTCATCTAACAACTGTAATCAGGATGATCAGGGTTTTTTTTTTTCATTTTTAAAAAGGATTAACATCATGTTATGTGCTGTAACAGACATTACTTTGGACCTCATCTGGTTTCTTGCACTGGTGCAAGGTCTACACAATAACAGCAACTAATGTATATGTCTTTAAAAGTCCCTTTTATATGTGATATATAAACTCCAAACTAATATATCAATCTGGCGGTGCGGTGGTGTAGTGGTTAGCACATTTACCTTACAGCAAGAAGGGTGTGGGTTCGATTCCCTAGTCTTTCTGTGAGGAGTTTGCATGTCCCCCAGGTACTCTGGTTTTTCTCCCACTCTTGATTGCTGATTATAAATGATAATAATTATTACTCCCATAGGAGTAAATGTGAGTGCGTATGGTTGTTCATCTATGTGCCACCTGTCCAGGGTGTACCCCTGCCTCTCACCATGTGCTCTGGGATAGGCTCCAGCAGACCAGACTATAGAATAAGCAGGTTAGAAGATGAATGAATTATTATTTAGAAATAAATCTAATCAAGCCATTAACAAATCAAGCTATCTGATTTTAAAAAACCTGTAGCAGACCATAGCATGTATCACATTTACAACACATTACACATTCACAAACAACTTGTAGCATTTAAAAAAGGTTATACCAATGTTTCTAATGAATGTTATGTTCTTCTGTTACTTTTGTCCAGTATTTATGCTTTATTCAGGCTTTGTTGTGAAAATAGCAAAATTACTATTTGTTAAAAATAATATATGCATGGGCGGCGCAGTGGTGTAGGTCCCACTTTCGATTCCCAGGCAAGGGGTCTTTCTGTGCAAAGTTTGCATGCTCTTTCGGCACTTGTGTGGGTTTACTCTGGGAGTCTTCCAGTTCCCTTTCACATTGGAAGAAAAACGTTAAGTTGATTCTAAACTGCCCATAGGAGTGAGTTTAAGTGTGTGTGTGTGGTTCTGTTATGGATACCTGTCCAGGGTATACCCTTCCTGCCTTTTGCCCTTGGAAAGCTGGGATAGGCTCCAGCAGATCCGCATTCCCCAAAATTAGGGCGTTGAATGGGCTAGAAGAGGAATTTATTAATATATGCATTATTAAAAAAGAATCATTTGAAATTATCATCAAAAAAATAAAATCATATTAGGTTATATGAAAATTGTACTTTTGCCTAATTGCATACCAAGAAAATTTGGAATGGAATCTGAATTGTTAGCCTGAATCATTCATTCATTTATTCATTCATTCATCTTCTATACCCGCTCATTTCCTAATTCAGGGTCACAGGGATCTGCTGGAGCCTATCCCGCACATAGGGTAACAGGCAGAGGTACACCCTGGACGGGTCGCCAGTCCATCGCAGGCTAAATACACACCTATTTACCCCTATTAATAATCACCAATCAATGTAATGTACATGTTTTTCGTCTGTGGGAGGAAACCGGACTACCCAGAGCAAACCCACACAAGTGCGGGGAGAACGTGCAAACTCCACACAGAAAGGAATTGAACTCAAAGTGTTTCTGTTGTGAGGCGACTGTGATAACCACCACACCACCGCTCCGCCCCCTAAATCAATCATCAGAACATCTAATTAAACCTTAATTTAGACTGTTAGGATATAGACTGTTTTAAGGTTAAATTAGATTATTAAAAAACGATAGACCTAATAGGTGTGTTCAATAATACATTTAAGAGCATGTCTAGATGTCTAATACTTAGATAATTCAGGGGATTTATCAGCTGTGTAGCCTTGATAAAGACACTTATCAGTAAGACTAATGCAAAAAATGATTGACTTTGTTAGGGAGCATCAAGATTGGTCTCCATCTGCCAGGTCAGGTCATGTGGTCTGATAAGTCTAGGTTTATCCTATCCCAGAATGATAGACATATCAGGGAGAGAGGGGAGGCAGCTTAACCTACCGTATAGGTCTGCGGTGGCAGTTATATGATCTGGGGGTTGCTGCAAATGGTCAGGTGAAGGTCCAGCAGGATTATAAACCAGGTTTTGATATCAATAGATTTTTTTTCTTTCCTGAGGGCATTTTCTAGAATTCATCGAGCTCAAATTGTAAAACAGTGGTTTAGAGAGACGCCATTTGGGGGTCCAGGCCTTTAGTGTAAAACTTGGGGATATGCCGGAGAAAGCATTACACAGCGTTAGACTCTCCCATCATTAGTGGTAGGTTTTGTTGAGAAATAAATGCAATTATTTACAGTGATTTTAAAGGATTTGAGGTTTTCAATGTAAAAGAATTGTATTTTTTATATTATTATTTATATATATTATATATATATATTATATTATATTATATTTTATATTTTTTTTCTTTTGGTTATTACCTACACTAATTTGATTTACGAATGCCTTAACACGAACAAATTAATTCACAAACCACTTTTTTGAAACACGAACACGTTCGACAGCCGAAATGTGCAAAATGCAGGCAATTGCTCAAAACCTTATGCTTTAGGAACGAATTGCGTTACTGTACTTGTGATTAAGGGATATTTGGCGTCCTCTAGTGGCATACAAAAATGATACATTTTTTGGAACGTTATGTCTTGTGCTCAAAATATTCATTCATGCATCTTCTATACCCGCTTATTCCCTAATTCGGGGTCACGGGGTCTGCTGGAGCGTATCCCAGCGTACATAGGGTGAGAGGCGGGGGGAGAGGGGTAAACGCTGGATGGGTCGCCAGTCCATCGCAGGGCCACATAGAGACAAACAACCACACACGCAGATTCACTCCTATGGGCAATTTAGAATCACCAATTAACCTAATGCACATGTTTTTGTACTGTGGGAGGAAAGCTACACCAGCACGAGGAGAAAATGCAAACTTTGCACAGAAAAACCCCGTGCCCTGGATTCGAACCCAGGACCTTCTTGTGAGGCGACAGTGCTAACCACTACGCCACGGCGCCTGCTCTGATATTTCATTTGTAAAAATAATGAATCAAATTAAAATGCATTGTTTTCTTATATTTATATACTCAATAAAACACCACAGTTTACCCTCAGCCTCTCACCCACATGTATAATATATGAATATTATTCACTTTGATTAGTTGCAAGTTCAAACGTGTTTATCTAGAACATGGTAAAATGATCCTGAAGGGGTGTAATGTAGGAGTTTTATATTAAACTTTTTTACAGCACTTTATCAAGTAGGTTAGAATGACTTTCACTATGACTTAAAACCATGTCTATAAAAATGCAGAAAGAACTTACTGTCAATGTCAGCAAGTTACAATGACATTTTAGAGAAAATGTAAAAATAGTTATTATTTTATTATTTCCTTCTTCACCTTCTGTCCATATTCGTTTTGTATGTTTTTTTTTCAAACAGGGTAGTATTTTTATCCATACTAATATAATAATACATTCATTCATTCATCTTCTTTACCTGCTTATTCCTCAACAAGGGGTCAAGGGGTAATATAATAATACATTTATCATTTCGAATACAAGCTCAGAGTGCTATTCTGAGTAATACTAATATTTTTATTTGAGTATGATTATTTTAGTACTTCTTTCGTTACATCTTCATCTTTCCGCGTCACACAACGTCACACAAGACAGATAGGGAGCGAGTCAGAAGCAAATAGACAGAAAGGTACATATGGATGCACATAGCCTTGCGCATATGACCCCCTGCAGAGTATCAAATACACCCGTTTTTTGTCATGCATATAAAGTAACTAAACACAGATGGCAGGAGGGACAAACTCAATTTATTTCATCTGCCACTGTTTGCAAAAGCGTAATTGAGTTTAAACACAAGGAGTAACATACTATTCATGCCAAGCACACACATTACTCTCACCTCATTAATCTGCTATGGACTTTATTTGTTCTGTAGATGAACCTGATGTTAAAAGAAATATGGAAAAAAAAGCATGTTTGCTTTTAGGTTATAGTCATGGTTTTAAAATCATTGCAAAATCATTGGTTTGGAAGGAATGCCTTAGATGTATCTGTATATAGAAAAATTGAGAATAAAAAAGTAATATATATTAATAATCATGATTATTAATATAATTATAAGAACATTTTAGGTTTGGGATAAGACTTACATTTTTGGAAAAGGGCATTTTTTGCCTGTATTGATAGGAAGAGATGGGGGAGCTAGAGAGAGAGAAAGACAGCGAAAGAGAGAAAGAGAGAGGGAACTGGGTCCAAAGAGGACCCAGCCTTGTGGTGGGTTTATTTTATAAACGACTGATACACCTCTTAGGGCCACTAATATAAACTCTTAATAAAGTGGACATGTACAGAGGAGGGAGAGTGAATACATACATTAGCAATGGAGCTACCAGGTGGGAGGCAAAGGGGAAGACCAAAGAGAAGGTATATGGATGCGATAAATGAAGATATGAAGTTAGTGGGTGTGAGATAAGGATATAGAGAACAGTGCTAGGTGGAGACCCCCCCTAAATTGGAGCAGCCGAAAGGAAAAGAAGTAGATACCATCACTTTTTACTCTTAATACCACTATCATATTGCAATTATAGAGACCATCAATACTACACAAATAAATGTGTGGCATTACAGCAAGAGAGACATTTCACATATTTAGACTGAAAAACATTTTATCAAAGCATGAAACCCGATTTAAAAAATCTGATAGTTTATAGAAATATAAACTAACATAAAATACTATATAAAAGTTACATGGGTAGCAATACTGATTCTGAAAGCTTTGTGCAGATTGCAGTTACATGGCCACATACAGAAATTGTTAGAAATAAATTAATACAATTGAAAAAAATGATTGCAATTTATGTTGTAGGTGGGGGTCAGCTTCTAATTATCTTTTGGCCAGCAGATAAGACCTTGCTGGCCTTGACTACATGCAACTGAACCCACTGCACCAGGTCACCAACCAAAATATAGAATAATATAATAAGCGTAGGTAATTAAAAAGATAATTAAAAAGACAGCATGTTTACTTTTTATTTAGTTTGGTTAATTATATCATTCTATATTTTAGTCCCTTATCTCTAACATTAGCACATAACAATACAAAACTTAACAATAAAGGTTTTCTTGTTTTATGCCCATAAAAGGTAATGTTGTACAGGTGATGCACAGCATGGGATGTTGCATTGTTGTGCATAAAGATGATCTTGCTACGGAATGCATGTTTCTTTTGTACCATGGAAGGAAGTGCCCCACCAGGAGGAGGCCCCCAGGAAAGACCTAGGACACGCTGGAGGGACTATATCTTTCGGCTAGCCTGGGAATGCCTTGGTATTTCCCTAGAAGAGCTGGAGTAAGTGTCTAGGAAAAGGGAAGTCTGGGCGTCCCAGCTTAGAATACTGCCCCCGCGACCCGGTCCCGAATAAGCGGAAGAAGATGGATGGATGGAAGAAAGTGGTCAGTCAGAAACTCCAATGAGGTCATTTTTTACCCCATTCAGGGACCTTAAAGGGGCTGATCAGCTTTCTCATCATGATTCCAGTTCAAAACATGATGCCACTGTTTGGAAATGAGTCTTCATGTACGTGTAGGCCCACTGCAGGCATTTCTGCTTCTGAGCTTTGGTTGAGGGTGGCTGAATGACAGGTTTATGCATAACTGCAACCCTCTTGAGGATCCTACACCTTGATGTTCTTGGCACTTCAGAGACACCAGCAGCTTTGAATACCTGTTTGCTGCTTTGCAGTGGCTTTTCAGCAGCTGCTTTCTTAACTCGATGCCTTTTTCTGGCACAAATCTTTCTCTTTGTGCCTTTATCTGTTTGAACCTGTGTGTGTTCTGAATCAACTACAAATCTCTTTATTGTACACTGATCACAGTAAAGTTATTTTGAAGTATCTAAAGTTGCCATACCTTCTCCTAGGTATTGAAGTATTTCTTTCTTTTCGGCAGCTGAGAGATCCTTCTTCTTCCCCATATTGCTGGAAAATGGTGGTCTACTTAATAATGTGGAACATCCATTGTTAAGTAGTTTTCCCTTTAACTGGACTCACATGCAAAGTAATTGGTACAGGGATCTAAGATTGATTGGAGTGATTGGAAGAGCCCTGACACACATTCTTATCCATGTTACAGACAAAATGACCTTTAGGACATTTAAACACAATTTGCATAATAATGTGAAACGCAGTTTAAAAGCATTTAACCAATTTCTGGCCTTCAAACATGGTTCTACACATCCAGACGAATTTGTACGGATTTGCACAAATCATTTAAAAAATGTACAAAGTAATAATCAATAGGAATTATTTGTCAGCAAAATGTAAAGTAAGCACTGCACCTAAGTAACCCCCTGCCCCCCAACATCTTAACAATAGACCTTTTAGCAAATTAACTTTTGATTAGATTCCAAGTACATGTCTGCTGCCGAAGATAACATTTATGGAAATCGCCCCTGATAATTATCTCTTTTTCTCCTTCTTGTGGGCGTTTGATTACCACCAGTGTTTAGAGAAGTTAATGTTGGCGGCCCCAGCGGGATTCTGAAGTGATGAGCAGTGGCTGCCCTGAGGCTAACTCGCAACTAGCGGCAGCTTATTTCACACATCCTAGAGTATGCTCAGCCAATACTATCTAACCCAATCACACAGAGACAATAAAGACCCATACTGGCTGGAATTCACTCTCTGTCACACACATTGGCTTTCCAACAACGAGTTGGGTAATTACTGAACTGAGAGTGCTTTTAATGTGCGACGTTTGCAGAGGAAGCACATATGTTTATTCGCTAGCCCTTTGATAAATCGGCTCAGTGTGTGAATTCTTGTTTCTAAACGTCTGTGCCTGTATCTGTACACTACATCACAGTTGTAAGGAAAAACATAATAGCACTATTATATTAATCATATTTTTTTACTCTTAGCATACCTTTCTTATTTTTTTTAAATCATTTAGCTTGCATAATAGACTCTATGAAGGAATCAGCAACTTAGACCTTAAATTGATGAATAAATTAATAATTATCTTTTTGGTTGGCGGCACGGTGGTGTAGTGGTTAGCACGGTCACCTCACAACAAGAAGTTCCTGGGTTCGAATCCTGGGCACGGGGTCTTTCTGTGCGTAGCTTGCATGATTTCCTCCGGGTACTCCGGTTTCCTCCCACAGTAAAAAAAACATGTGCATTAGGTTGATTCAAGGTGATTCTGAATTGCCCGTAGGAGTGAGTCTGTGTGGTTGTTTGTCTATGTATGGCCCTGCGATGGCCTGGCGACCTGTCCAGGGTGGACCTAGTATACTCTGTGTGCTGGTATAGGCTCCAGCAAAAAAATACACATCATATATATTTTGAATTGGCTGTTGTTTTATAACATTTACGTCACTTATACTACTATTAACCCCTTACACACAAGCAATTTTAATTCAACAGTTATTATAGAGCATTTATTTTATCTAATATTTCCATAAACAGTATGTGTTAACAGTATGTAGGCAGGGGTTTACCTTGGACAGGTAGCCAGTCCATCGCAGGGCCACATACAGACAAACAACCATACACACTCTCACACTCACTCCTATGGGAAAAATCGCCTATTAACCTAATGTACATGTTGTTACATACATGTTGGACTGTGGGAGGAAACAAAGTACCCAGAGGAAACACACTCACCTCTGCTGCTTGTGCTCTTCTTAATTGTGCTCCTCCTAAATAATTGGGGGTGTGTTTTCTCCGGGCATTTTTTGGTTTTGTTTTTTACTCGTGTTTCTCTGGGCTTTATTTGGTTTTGTTTTTTACTCATGTGGTGCTTCAAGTTCTCATAGCAACATGCTCCTATATATAGAACTTTAGCTTGATCATGGTTTGGAGGACAGCATAAACTCCACCTCGACTTAGTGCTCAGTGTGCTAAATAAATCTTTACTAAATACAGTAAGAGAGAAATGCTTATTCAGGGTTCTCATCAGGTTCAGGATTAGGTCTAATTACTTACTGAAAATTAAAGACTTTATATTATTTTATAACAAGTAAATCAAAAATTAAAAATACTAAATTTAAAAACACAATTTAGGTAAATTTAAATAAAATAAAATGTATCAGAATTAGGATTAATACTAACCATTCATCATTAACCGTAAGTCACCACTTCCTCTTAAGACAAAGAGAAAGAAGAAATTAAGAAGATGATCATAGTTTGATTTCCAGCTGCACTAAATTGCCACTGCTGGGCCCCTGAGCAAGCCCCTTAACCATCTTAAGTGCTCAGCTGTTTTCAAGAGATAAAAGTTGCTCTGAATAAGTACGTCTACAACAAAATGTCATAAATATAAATGTGTATGTGTGTGTGTGTGTGTGTGTGTGTGTGTGAGAGAGATTGTCAAAGAGGAGAAAATGCCTTTCAAAGCCTTTAGTAATGTCAAACTATGCATAGGGAAAATGAAGGAAATGTGAGGCACATAACACGATGTAATGCACCTATTAATTGCAGAGCAGCATGCAGTAATGATTTCACTCCCGCTGGGGGGGAAAGAGAGGGCATTGACCAGTCTAATTGCTACGTAACTCAAACCATTTTCTCCACTGCCATTTTTAGGAGGTTAAGTGTTACTTCATGGCCTTCTGGGATAAACCCCTTCATCTGCAATTGCCTCCTAGGACTTACCACTCCAGTAATGCCCTTTTCTACTCAGCTCAACACAATAAAAGCTGCTGTAGGAACAGCTGCTTTTACATTCCGTCTGCCTGTAAAGATACAAAATATTTCACAACAATTACCTGTTTTTTTTACTTTAATAACCATAGATGAGGGGCGGCACGGTGGTGTAGTGGTTAGCACTTTTGCCTCACAGCAAGAAGGTCCTAAGTTTAATTCCTGGGCAAGAAGTCTTAATGTGCAGAGTTTTCATGTTCTTCCAGCATTTCCTTGGGTTTACTCTGGTTCTCTGGTTTCCTCTCAACTCAAAAACATGTACATTATGTTGATTGGTGATTTTAAATTGCCCATATGAGTGAATGTGACTGTGTGTGTGTGTGTGTAACCCTAAGATGGATTAGCGACCTGTCCAGGGTGTACCCCCTGCCTTTTGCCCAATGTGTGCTTGGAAAGGCTTCACCAGACCCCCGTGACGCCAAAAAGTTGACAAATAGAAGATAAATAAATGAACTTTATATGCATTACTGTATTCAGATAATTTTTGGATGCTCTAAATGGCAGCATCATTTCTCTAACCACATCCTGATTAAAGCTTGTTTATCACAAAGACCTAAACACCTTTTTTAATCTAATGTTTCTATTTTATTGGCAACACCTACTGTACAGCAGCCAAATCGTCTTTCAGTAGCACAAAGCATTAAATAACAGATTAAGCACCAAAGTTAGTGTTACAGCATACATCATAATCATATATACAATATAATGGCGGTGCGGTGGCGTAGTGGTTAGCACAGTCGCCTTACACAAGAAGGTCCTGGGTTCGAATCCCGGGCTTGGGGACTTTCTGTGCCGAGTTTGCATGTTCTCCCCGCACTTGTGTGGGTTTCCTTTGGGTACTCCGGTTTCCTCCCACAGTCCAAAACATGTGCATTAGGTTGATTGGTG
>JAOTQW010000009.1:5960154-5973297 GCA_026260075.1 Sisor rabdophorus
TTCTACCTGGTAGCTCCATTGCTAACATCTTCCTACCAATGTATTCACTCTTCCTCCTCTATATAGGATAATTAATTTCACATTAGATTTGAAAATGTTCTATATTTTCTTTCCAATAAAAAATTTACGCCTACCTTCAGACCAATCGAAATCGAGCGTCTTTGCATACCGTGTATTATATCTGAAATTCATGCAACATGGCCCATATATGACATTTATTTTCAGGTTGCCATTTGCTTTAAAGCAATACATAGGCTTTTATGACAGTGAAAGAAAAATAAGTGAAAGCGCAAGGCCATTTTTTGCTTCCCAACAGCAGTCATGACAGAAGATGATGAAGGTCTTGCACTGAGTGATTATGAGACTTGCCCTATAAAGCCTGCCTCCATAAAGGTTAGCTAGTGATCCGTGACATAAAGAGCACTTTTCCGTGTAGTTAAAGCCTGGCATCGGTTAATGGGAGACAGAGACAGGGAGAGACAAGCAGCCAAGGGAGCTGTCCTCATCTCTAAAAGCTGAATTAGGTTTTAACGTTGGCGATGTGTCAAGAGAAAAGAGAGCTCAAAGGGCTCTGAAATTAGCCAGAACCCAGCCGGTTGAAAGGATGGGATAGTCGGTGATCTGCTGAAAATTACACTTTGATGGCTTTTATTTATTTTGGATATGTTCTTCATTTTTGTCTTTACTAAAGATAAATGTATGTATGTCCTTTTTAATAATAATAATTTGAACTACCCCCTGCATCTCGCCCTATGTGCGCTGGGATAGGCTCCAGCAGACCCCTGTGACCCTGAGTTCAGGAATAAGTGGGTATAGAAGATAAATGAATGAATTTAAACTACTTTTAATACTAGTGGACATAAAATCTGAATGACATACAATGCACTTTCACTTGGGTTGTCTAGATTTGTGTTTGTGTATTTGGTGGTGTTGTGTAGATTTGCAGTGTGTTTGTGTGTTTAATGGCGTTATGTAGATTTGCAGTGTGTTTGTGTGTTTAATGGCGTTATGAAGATTTGCAGTATGTTTGTGTATTTGCTCTTGTCGTTTAGATTTGTAGTGTGTTTTTGTATTTGATGGTGTTGTGTATATTTTCAGCGTGTTTGTGTGTTGCTGTTATGGGTTTTTTTGTATTTGGGTTTGATTAATGAGGATTTGCAGAAGGTATTTTTTGTTAATTTGTTGTTTTTTTTCTTATTGTGTGTGTTTTCTTATGTTGCCTTGTGTTGTCTTGTGTTAATTATAATCTTAGCAGGAAAAATATCATTAAACCAAGATCATTAGGTTTTAACAATTGATGAATTGATGGATCGATTGATCAATTGATTGGTTAATTGGTCGGTTAATTGGTCGATTAATTTCTTGAATGATTTGTCAATTTTTTAATTGCTTAATTGATTTGTTGATTTATTGATTAATTAAATGTACTCCATTTAGACCAGTAAACTCTACTGTCTGTCAGTTTGTAATTTGTATTAAAGAAGCTTTTTTTGTGATTTCTCGAAAGAGAATATTGACTGAAAAGCAAAATATCTTATTCAGTTTTCGACAAAAGTCTAGCATTCAATGCAATCAGATGGTAGCCATGGTTACAAGAGTTATGGCAACCACTGTCTCTATCGTTTGTGCAGCGAGGCCCTGCCAAGGTCACTGACTGATGAACCTCTTACAAACGCACTGATGTAGAACTCTGGCTCAATTGTTTACTCTTTATTGTGGAATTCATGTCTGAAATCGTGTTTTCAGTATTTCAATCATCTCATAAGCAATTATCAGAATTTTATGTGGAATTCCTTCTCCACACCTTGATGTGATGGAGGGAAGGGGGCATGCTGATGTAGGCGGCGCAGTGACCTTTCTGTGTTGCCACTTTTAATGGTGCGAACCGACTGAGCTCATTAAAGACAATGTAACGGATCATTCCCCGCTAATTGTTTTTCGCTAACAAATTAGCTATTCGATTCAAAGAATTTCACAGCGATTGACATTGTGTCTAATGAATCTGGTTGCATTTTGCTTTGTGAATGAATTGTGTGGGGGGTGCAGGGGGGGTTTTCTAGTTAATTTACAGAAGTATAACTATTGTTTTTTGATTCAATTTCATTTTTATTTGTAATAGATTGTATGTTTTATTTATATGTAAGAGGAAGATTTAGTCAGTAGGGTTGAGGTAAGTGTTTCACCAAACACTTGAAGGTTTCTTTTTTGACAAGCATTTAAGCATAAACAGATAAAAAGCATACCTGGGCATTAAAAAGTATTTTATGCTGTGGCATGAAACAGATTTGCTGTCACATTATATTAGGTTTTGGATGAATATCTTATCTTACAGATTTACATTACATTCACAGCATTTGCCAGACTTACAGTTATCTCTTTTATACAACTGAGCTATCGGGGTTAAAGGTCTTTTTGAAGGGCTCAGCAGTGGGCCGGAAATTAAACTCTACAAGTAGCAGTCCAACATCTTAACCAGTGAGCTAACACGTTGAAAAAGTATTTATTACAATAAAGCTGCACTATGAAATCATTATTTTAGGAATTAATAGGAATTAGTGGTTATGATGCCTCACGGCCTGGAATTGATTTCTGGGCAGTGGTCTTTCTGAGTGGTGTTTGTATGTTCTTTCTGTGCCTACATGAGTTTCCACCGGGTACCCTAGTTTCCTCCCACAGTCCAAAAGCATGTACATGAGGTTGATTTATTCATTCATCTTCGATACCCGCTTATTTCCGAACTTGGGGTCACAGGGGTTTGCTGGAGCCTATCCCAGTACACATAGGGCGAGAGGCAGGGGGTACACCCTAGACATGTCGCCAGTCCATCGCAGGGCCACACACACACAACCACATTCACTCACACTAACAGGCAATTTAGAATCACCAATCAACCTAATGCGCATGTTTTTGGACTGTGGGAGGAAACCGGAGTATGCAGAAGAAACCCACGCAAGCGCAGGAAAAACATGCAAACTCCGCACAGACCCCTTGCTCGGGATTCGAATCTAGGACCTTCTTGTTGTGAGGTGACCGTGCTAACCACTACGCCCCCGCGCCGCCACTTAACAGACCTCACAAAGACTATTGTACCAAAAATAAAAGTGTATGTACAAATAAAAAAGGAGACAAGCAGGAAGACAGCTCCTATAGAATACTGATGATATGCTACATTCCATAGCGACATGACAGTTTTTATTTGACTTCTCGTCTGCCCAGATGAGTCCTTATTTCAACTGTGGAGATTTAGCTGTGAGAGAAGAAGCCATATTATGCTGCAGTGATGCTGAGCTGTTGAGAGTTCAGAGTCATTGGTATTCAGGAGAGAAAGCTGTGTGTAGTTTCCGATCGCCTATTCTCTTCTCATCTCGAACCCCAACCTCTCTATGCATTTATTATCTCTCTCTCTCTTTCTCTCTCTGTCTTTATGTTTCTCTCTCTCTCTTTTCTCCACCTGTTCCACGGTCCAGTGGAGAGCTGGGAATACTATCAGGGGAGAATGCCAGTCCATCAATAGTGCACTCAGGCATTGTGCCCAGCTGCCCCCCATGCTCCACCCCACCCCCAACTGCTGCATTACAGCATGACGGATGGCTTCATATCAGGTGTTTAATGTGAGGGGACACTCCATCTGCCCAAGGATTTAGGAAGTACAAAACTCAGGCTCAGTGAATGGTGAATCAGATCGACAATCAGTTTCTCTCCTTCACTTTCTCTCCATTTCCTTCGCTGCCTTTTTCTGCCTGCTCTGCAAAAAAAAAGCCAGAAGTGGGAGTAAGACACCAGCAGGCACATAGAAGTGTTCTGTACACGAGTTATCTGCTGGGCTCATTTCTCACTACTAGTGTGTACAACACCACCACCACCACAGGGTGTGAGGAAAGCCTGTTACCATCGCATATGTGCAGCAAATGTGGTGTCTCACTCAAATTGCTAATGTCATTCAAAAAAAGTCGTCCAGCATTTTTATAAAATATTTGCTAACTACAGCAATTGTTGCATCTTAACGTATGTTTCTTATTTACTTAAAACTGAAGTCATTTGTTGGGGCATCTATAAACATATTTTCACCACACTTATAATGTCAGTAAGTATAGAAAGATGTCCTGTGGAGAAAGGACAGCTTTTTCAGCAAGAAAATTGCAGATACTAGAAATATGTGCATGTTTGTTTTGAGAGCTAACTTCTCTCTGACAGAGAAACTTCATAGTGTTTACACCTTACTAAGACTGCCCCCTTGACAGTCACTAAAAGCTACACGCTGTCAGATCATCCAGACTCTTATCTATCCTTATCCTTCTGGATCTTTCATCTGCACTTTTAACTGCAACCACAAGACAAGGTCTTTCCACCCTCGAGAGTCCTGGTATTTCATCATGGCAGTGGTTTGCTTTCTACTTGAATGGTGGTTCATGTCAGGTAAATGAAGGGGAACAACAGCTTTTCATGCACTCTCTCATGGTGTCCTATGAGGCTTGGTACTTGGTCCTCTCCTTGTTCTTTCTTTTTTTGATTACAGAACCTACCTCTCTTTGGAAAAACCTGGCACATGATTTTTAAATACTATGTTACAGTTTTTCATTTAAGATTTTAGTAATTTTTCTATGTCAAATAAGGGGTTCGAAAAATGATAAATGATATAAGTTAAAAGAAAATTTATCTATTCGTTAATCAATTGACAATCTTTCTACAAATTACTGACATTTATATCCAAACACAGACGGTTTAAGCTTTCTTTTAAGGTTTTTGGCAGGCAGGAGTGGAATCTAGTGACATCCTCTGCTGTTGCAGACCATGCACCCAAAGTACACTATGAGATGCTTTTCTTCTTGACATGTAATTCTAAGGTAATTATATTAGGTATTTAAGCTTCGTATTAAAATAAAACCAGCCTGGTTCACTTCTACGTCTCATAAACAAAGCATTTCGGTCTACAAAACTGCCATGTTGGACTCATAGGGGATCAGCAGTGACTAAAATCCATCCTGTCAGTGTGTACAGTACAATATTTATTACTGAACTTGTAAAACCCAGTTTACAAGTAAGGTAAGGTAATAAATAATAATGAATAATTATTCCTGGAGTTTTGCTGGAATTGTGGTCCTGTCAGAATCAATCATGGTATTTTTTATGGACTGCACATATACACATCTGGAAAGATTATCCTGTATGTAACCATCTATAAAATAAGCAGTGAAGAAAAATCCAAGTTATATACTGTGTATCCTGTTTGAATTGACATGTTTGGTGATACTTGGTGGTTTTGCACTTTTTTTCAGTACATGCTCTAGGAACTGTTATCGAGTGGTGACTGCTGAAAAAATATTAAACTATTTTTTAATTGGAGTTTTAAACGCTGGAATATCAAGCGTATAATTGTCCTTTTTACAATAGGAATCAGGCTTCTGACTGTCACAGGTGCAATTTGTTTTCATTTATTCATTTATTTTAGGGCAAGAGGCAGGGGTACACCCTGGACAGGTCGTGAGTCCATTGCATTCCACACACTCCTAGGAGGAAATTTTAGATTCACCAATTAACCTAATGCATGTGTTTTTGGACTGTGGTAGTAAACCTAAGCAAGCATGAAAAAAACATTTAAACTCCGTCCAGAAAGACCCAGTAATCGAACCCACGACCTTCTTGCTGTGGGGTGAATGTGCTAACATGAATATATCTGGATAAAGAAAGGTTTATAAGTACAGTATTTCCTATTATTTTGTTATGACAACCAGAGATACAGTACAATGAACTATAAAGACACTTCCATCTGTCAGTTATATGGACATGCTTATGCTTGTCCAATGTGATTTGTATGTAGTCATTACAGATGTCATCTGGTAACATTTCTAAACAAAAAATATGTCCGGAAATCTTTAAAGCATTTAAGTCACTCTGGATCAAGATGTCTGCCAAATACAGAGTTTGTTCTATTATTCAAGTAACAAAATGATATAAAATTTTCCTCCATGAGTCCAACAGCGCGGTGGCATAGTGGTTAGCACAGTCTTCTCACAACAAGTACGTCCTGGGTTCGAATCCCAGGCTTGGGGTCTTTCTGTGCGGAGTTTGCATGTTCTCCCCACACTTGTGTAGGTACTCCGTTTTTCTCCTACAGTCCAAAAACATTTGCAAGATGTTGCTTGGTGACTCCAAATTCTATAGTTTCACGTGTTTTACAGACTGCAACAACTGTCACTTTCAAGGACTGCATGGAGCTTGGCAAAATTTCATTTCATTTCATCTTCTTCGCTTATTCCCTAACTCTGGGTAACGGGGGTCTGCTGGACCCTATCCCAGCAAACATGGGGTGGGAGGCAGGGGTACACCCTAGACAGGTCACTCCTATGGGCAATTTAGAATCAGCTATCAACCTAATGTGTAGGTTTTCGGTCTGTGGGAGGGAACCGGAGTACCAGGAGAAAACATAAGCAAGTGCGGGGAAAACATGAAGTCCGATTCTAATATTTGTTCTATTAAATTGTATGAATTTAATCCCAGTAGTTTATTCTCTACTGTTATCAGTAAGTGGATGTTAGATTTTTTTTTTTGTCTAATTAGACTTCAGTCTCTATTCGCAGTCATATTAATGTAATCTGCCCAAAACCTTTAAAATCATGTAACGTATTGGTTAATATTATAGAAAACTTCTAACCCCCGCAATCCGATGCACACTGGCTGGCATATGATGATGTCAGCATTTTCCTGTACTCTGATTTGTTGAGTAGAATCTTTAGTTTCATCCTGTTCTGTTAGCAAAACTCGTTTGTGCGGTTGAAATTTTATTCTTACATGGCTGTCGGAGGATCTTATTTTAATCAAATCTTATTTTATTTGAAGATTTTTTTTATTTGAAGACACAAATACATTTGTGGGAAGCTGTTAACAATCAAGCTACCAGGTAGAAGGCAAATGGGAAGACCAAAGAGAAGGTATATGGATGTGATAAATGAAGACATGAATTTAGTGGGTGTGAGTGAGAAGAATATAGAGAATAAGGCTAGGTGGAGACAAGTGATTCACTGTGGCGACCCCTAAATGGGAGCAGCAGAAAGGAGAAAAAGAAGATTGAAGGTTTATGTAACTGCAACGTGATATTGGTGGTGTTAAAAGAGGAATTAATCAGGAAGTCTCCAATAAAGGCTCAGGTAACAAATGCACTGCCCGCCACTGGAATAAATACAGAAAAATTGTCCTTTTTTTGCATCTACAGCTATTGTTATAGCTGCTGTTGATTAATCAATCAAGAAATTCTAGCCATTGATAGTAACAATCAATAAACATTTTAAATACATTTTACATAAACATTCATTAAAGAATAAAAGGAAATCTATTTTTTGAAGGTAATTTATGATGAAACTACATAGTCCGGCTTTCACTGCTTTATTAAGCATACTTTATTCTCTATAGTGGAGGACACATTAACCTCTTAACAAAAAGTAAAATCATGTCTGCTATAAAAATCAATAGTTTGTTGCCAGAGATACTTCATATATTTTTATATGACAAATACATCAAAGAGGGGATAAAAATATTTATTTTATAGCAGTAATCTCTCTGACCTTTCTCAGAGAAATTTTGACTACTGTGTGTATGTGCGTATGTTTGCATGTGTGTCTGTATGGCGTCTAATGCTGTATCTGGCTTTTTAATTCGTCTGCGCTGCAGACGGCGCTCTGGAAAAGTCATTCAACTGAGTGCACTTCCAGTTGTGGCAACAAGGCAATTTTATTCTGTCTCTCATCTACATGCTCAGATTTCTGTCAGAGTAATTCACAAGAGCAGCTTGTATATATATGTGTGTGTGTCTGTGTGTGTGTGTGAGATAGACTTACAATGTAAGCGACGTTACACTTTCTTTGCCTTGTCTGTCAACTTTTAAGCATCAGGGAAAAGGAGGTACAGAGATGGTTTTAACATGTGAACATTTTAAATAAAAATCAAGAAACCATAAAAATTGCACAACATAGACTACACAACATAGACTACACTATAAGAGCAGCCAGATCCCTAAACTGGAGAACTAGAAAACATAAATCTGCATTTTTTTTGACTGATCTGACTTACAACACTTGGGTGAAGGCATGAACCAAAGAACCATTATTCCTCATTGGGTTTTTTGCTTTGTTTTACTTTCATATAAGCAGATCTGATATGTGTGTGTGGGTGTGTGTGTGTGTGTTTAGATTTATGGCTCTTACCCTTATCCAACTGAGCAATTAGGGGTTCAAGTTCTTGCTGAGGGGTCCAATAGTGGCAACTTGGTGGTGCCTGGAATCAAACCCTGATCCTCCAGTCCAACATTTTAACCACTGAGCCACCACTTCCCCCAAAATAGTTGATTTCTAAAACGGGCGGATGAATACATTTTGAGACTAAAGATAGTCTAAGAATTGCAGTTTATTACATCATTACACAATTTAAGATATCAGCTGGACTTTACTCGACCCTTTTATATCTGCCTTACAGTTGACACAAAATGGCATATTTAATAATATTCTTTGTAAATAATTATTTGAATATTATTATTTTATGCTATTGTTGGGCTTTTGCTTTGTTTATTTAACTTTTTTTGTTTGTTTAATCTGATTTGTTGATTTGTTTTTGGGGCGTAGTGGTTAGCACGGTTGCCTCACAACAAGAAGCTCCTGGGTTGGAATCCCCGCTCTTCCTCCAGGTACTCCGGTTTTCTCCCACAGTCCAATAACATGTGCTTCAGGTTGACTGGTGATTCTAAATTGACTATTTTTATTGACTGGAGACTGGACTATCCAGGGTGTACCCCCTGTTTTTCGTCCTATGCGCACTAGGATAAGCTCCAGCAGGCCATGGTGACCCTGGGTTTTGGAATAAGTGGGTATAGAAGAATAAATAATGAATAATTTGGTTTTTTTCAATAGTTGTTTTTATTTTTTTATCACAATAGTTTGGTGTTTTTTCTTTCATTTGATTTGTTGATTTGCCTTGTCCCTTGTGTTGTTTGGCTACATTTTGTTGGTTTGTTGATGTTTGGGTTGTGTTTTTCTGTTTATTTATGTGGATATTGTCAGGTTTTACGTTTAACATTTACGGAATTTGGCGGACGACCTCATACAGAGCAATTTACGTTTATCTTTTTATACCATTAAACAAGTGGGGCTTAAGGGCCTTCCTCAAGAGCCCAATTACGTAGCAACTATGTGGTGCTGAAAAATGAACCCTGAACATTTATTAGCAGATTTCAGTAATTATTCTAATGTTTATTTGTTTGTCTAAAACAAGGGACTGGAAAACAAAAGACAAAAACACAAACACTGTCCTTTACATTTCTTCAGCTGCATCACTCAGGTTCATGTATTGCACAGGCAGTTACTAGGGGAAAATAACCAAAGAGTGTAAATTTCAGTGGTGGTGTAGTCCGTAGCACGTTCGCCTCAAAGCAAGAAGGTCTTGGGTTTAATTCACAGTTTTGTCTGTATGGCATTCGCAAAAACATGTGCATTAGTTTGATTGCTCATAGGTATGAGTGTTTAAATTGCCCATTGGTACGAGTGTGGGTGTTTGTGGGCTATGTGTTGCCCTGCAATAGACTGCCTTTAGCCCTATGTGTGCTCGGATAGGCTCAGTAGACCACCATGACCCGAAGTTATGGCATAAGTGGCTTAAAAGATGAATAAAATAATTTAGCTTTATAAACATGAGAAAGTATATATTGCCTTTTCACACAACCTTTTTGTTTTGTTTTGATTTGCCAGCTCCCAGTATCCATAAAGTATGTACCCCAATCCTTAATCTATAGTATGTGTAATTTTTGATTATTATGAGGTATTACACTCTAGACAGATGTTGTGATTGGGGCAGTCTGATGACATAGCAAAGTGGTAATGCTGAAATGAGCAATCATTCTCCACATTTGATTTGTCAACACGTTGTTCATCTGTTCTTACTGATACACAAGTTCAACAGACTTCTGTGTGTGTGTGTGTGTGTGTGCGCATGACAGGTAAACTGGTGGTAGTTGGGGAAGTGCAGGAAGCCTGCAATGTTTTGTGTGTGTGTGTGAGTGCAGGCGAGGTATCCTGTGTGTTCGTGGCCCATCAACCTGGGCGGCTTCCACTTCCAGGAACCGCAGCGGCAGAAAACAGTGCAGTGTGTTTCCTGGTATGGCCTGTTCTTATCAGTGACTGCTCGAACCTGTGTCTTTTCCCTTGCAGGTTTCCTAAAGCACAGTTCTTGCACCTCTGTTGTCAAGATGTTGTCGCCTGATTGTCGCGGCCAGCATTTCTGGAGCACACAAAGGGGGGCCGTGTAAGTGCATGTGATAAAGCAGGGCTGTTGGCTGATGTTTTGACCTCAGCTATTATCGTCTTTTATAATACACCCGGCTAAGGATCAAACTTCATGTTTTAATAAATATATGCATCTTACTGACGCACAATCGCCTCACAGCAAGAAGGACAAAGGGGTAAATTCCAATTTTTTGTGCAGAGTTTGCATGTTTTCCATGCGCTTGTGTGGGTTTTCTTTGGGTACTCCAGTTTCCTCCCACAGTCCAAAAACATGTACATTAGTTTGATTAATGAATATAAATTTGGGGTGAGTGTGTATAGTTGTCTATGTCTGGCCCTGCAATGGCCTGGCAACCTGTCCAGGTTGTACAAGCAGACCCCAGTAACCCAAAGTTAGGGAATTGCCCGATATAAAATATGCGTAAATAAAATAATTGTGATTGAAAATTTAATTTATCTTTTCTCATTTATCTATTCATCTTCACTATATCCGCCCATTTCCAAACTCGGGCCCACAGGGGTCCACCGGAGCCCATCCCAGCGCACACAGGGCAGAAGGCAGGGGGCACACCCTGGACAGGTCGCCAGCCCATCGCAGGGCAACAGACACACAACCACACGCACTCACTTTCACTCCTAAGGGCAATTTAGAGTCACCAATCGACCTAATGCACATGTTTATTAAAAGGACAGAGGCAAAAAATAGGGGAGATAGGGGTGGGATTGGAAAGGATGAAACGTTTTAGTGTTACGAGGTCTCAGGTGTGACTGGGGAGCAGGTGTGTTAAATTTGGTGTTATTGCTCTCACTCTCTCATACTGGTCAATGGAATGGACTGGTCAACATGGCACATCATGGCAAAGAACTCTCTGAGAATCTGAACAAAAGCATTGTTTGCCATATAAAGATGGCCTAGGCTACAAGAAGAATTCCAAGACCCTAAAACTGAGCTGCAGCACGGTGGGCATGACCATACAGCGACAGGTTGTGCTCAGAACAGGCCTTGACATGGTCAGCCAAAGAAGTTGAGTGCACATGCCTAGCGTCATATCTAGAGGTTGTCTTTACTCATAGACTTATGAGTGTTGCCAGCATTGTTGCAGAGGTTAAAAGGTTGGCGGTATCAGTCTGTCAGTGCTCAGACCATTTGGCGCACACTGCATCAATTTGGTCTTCATGTCTGTTGTCCTAAAAGGAAGCCTTTTCTAAAGATGATGCATAAAAAAACCCTGCAAACAGTTTGCTTAAGAGAAGCAGGTCAGAACAAGGATTACTGGGACCGTGTCCTGTGGCCTGATGAGACCAAACATAATTGTTTGTTACAGATTGTGTCAAGCGTTTGTGTAGGAAACCTGGTGAGGACTACCAAGACAAGTGTGTCTTGTCTATGGTCAAGCATGGTGGTGGGAATGTGATGGTCTGGGGCTGCATGAGTGCTGCCGGCAATGGTGAGCCACACTTTATTGAGGGAACCATAAATGCCAACATGTACTTTGACATACTAAAGCATAGCATGATCCCTTTCCTTTGAAGACTCGACCACAGGGCAGTATTCCAACATGATAACAACCCCAAACACATCTTCAAGACGACCACTGACTTGTTAAGAAGATGAGGGTTAAAGGTGGTGGACTGACCAATCATGTCTTCAGACCTAAACCCCATTGAGCATCTGTGGGACATCCTCAAATAGAAAGTGGAGGAGAACAAGGTGTTGAACATCCACCAGCTCTGCAATATCGTCATAGAGGTGTGGAAGAGGAATCCAGTGGCAACTTGTGAAGCGTTGGTGAACTCCATGTCTGAGAGGGTTAAAGCAGTGCTGGAAAATAATGGTGGCCATACAAAATATTGACATTTTGACTAATTAGGACAATTTCTTTTAGGGGTGTTCCTAACTTTACATTGTAACATTCCTTACTTTACATTGTAAATGAGTGTAATTTCTTTAGTGACTTTACAAAAAAGATAGAATAAATATTTACGAGAATGGTAAAGGGTGAACTCACCTCTGTGACATATTGTATGTAAAATGCGTGAAATTCCTCTTTGATGATTTATGAGAGGGGCGGCACAGTGGCGTAGTGGTTAGCACGTTTGCCTCAAAGCAAGAAGGTTTGATTTCCGGGTCTTTCTGTGTATGTTCTCCCTGTGCTTGTGCGGGTTTCATCTGGGTACTCCGGTTTCCTCCCGCAGTCCAAAAACATGTGCATTAGGTAGGTTGATTGGTGAGGTTTGATTTCCGGGTCTTTCTGTGCATGTTCTCCCTGTGCTTGTGTGGGTTTCATCTGGGTACTCCGGTTTCCTCCCGCAGTCCAAAAACATGTGCATTAGGTAGCTTGATTGGTGATTATAATTAGGAGTGAGTGTGTGTGGTTGTGTGTGTAGCACTACGTTGGACTGGCGACCTGCCCCTTGCCAGGCATAAAAGGTAGGACCGATAGTTGAAAAAAGTTTGGTTGTCCCATAATATCAGATTTGCATATTGTTGTCGATGTGTTTATGAGAGATGCAGCACAAAACGCCACAGAAATGAAGTATCCTAAAATGGAATCTACTATTCCTAGGGTGCATCGGGGTTAAGAGAAAGAAACTGCGAGTGCAGCTTGCGATGCGTTGACTTCAACAGCATCTGCGCAAAAGAGGCTGTTATCATCAGGCTGTAAACGAAGCTTCTGCTTTCTCTGGATCGACGAGCCAAGATGAGATCCAGATGGCAGAGGAAAAGTGTTTGCCTTGAGTTACTGTGGAGAGAGGGAGAGAGAGAGAGAGGAGAGAGAGAGAGAGAGAGATTCTGACAGACAAAAAGAGAGAGATTCTGACAGATAGATAGATAGATAGATAGATAGATGGATAGATAGATAGATAGATAGATAGA
>JAOTQW010000009.1:5976219-5986538 GCA_026260075.1 Sisor rabdophorus
GAAATATGAGCTGAAAATATGAGAGTAAGGTCAGAATGACGGAGATTGAAGACTTTTTTAAGATTGAAGATGTTTTACAGTAAAGTCAGAATTACAAGAAATGACGCTGTAGTTGTAAAGTTGAAATTCCGAGAAATAAAGCTATAGCCATATAAGATACGAGGCTTAATGTTTTGAGAATAAGGCAAAATTCTGTGAATAAGGTCATAGTAATATAAGAGCAAATATTTTATATTTTAAGACTAAAGATGAAATAACATGAATAAAGTCATTAATATGAGATTGAACTCAAATTATTTCAAGTATTGCTTGGTAATTTTTTGGCCCCGGCTTAACGTGACCTTCCAAATGAATCCTAATGTAATGGCATAACAAAAATGTCATAAACGTTGCTCTAAAGAAATAACTAGTGGCCGAGAGTTTCTCATGCTCTCCTTGTGCCAGTGTAAGTTTCCTCTAGGTTGTTGGCCTTCCTTTCATTGTCCACAGATGACAACTACAATAATTGTGTCTTGCTACAAAACACACTGTCTTGTAAACAGTATACGTCATTCTAAAACACCTATAAAGCTCTTTTTTTTCAGATAAATCTTCTCACTTCCCTTCCTGTCCACATGTACTGTATTAATCCGTGTCAACCTCATGCGTATGATAAGATTTAGGCTTGGACAGCAGATCAGCATTATCCTCTGGCTGAAGCCACCTGCACAGCCGCAGCGTGTGCACCTGTTTCCTTGCACACACGCACGCACGCACACACACACTCGAACACACATTACCAGACACCGCTACAGCTTAAAGATAGGCCTTTAAAACCTGTACCTTGGTGTGCTTATTATTTTTTTAACGTTTTTTGGAAGCAACAAGAAAAAGGATAGATGTTGTATATTTAGCAGCTGAATCGTAATTTAGTTTTTAAGCACCAGCTAAAGGTGCGTGAACACACGGCTGCTCGCTGATTGCTGTGCGCTTTAGCTAAGAACGTACAGACATTTCAGCTAAATGCCAAGTATCAGGATGCACGTACAGATGTTGCATTGACTGCTAATAAGGAAAGGTGTCAGTGTGAGCCATTATTGAAAAAAATCAGTGTGTTTGAAAAATTTTCAGTTCAGTAGTTTAGTATCATGAGGCTTTTGCAGTATCGGTACTGGAGAACTACACTGCCTGCAAACTGTGTGGGATTTTGTGCATAGAAGCTCTCTTCTTTTGACAAATGCTGTCAATTTGCTTTACCTCTGGTTACCATTGAGGACGAAAAATAAATTATTGATGGCCACGCCATCTCACAGCACCCAAGTTGCAGATCGATAAAATGCTTACAGATTTATCCACAAGAGCAGGACAAATCAATTAAGACATACGGGTGACGACTAGCACAAGCTCCTGTCATTTATTACACTTCATGTATTAAGCAACATTTAGCTGTCTCTCTCGTTCTTTCTCTGTCACACACACACACACACACACATACACATACATCTTTCTGTCTTTCTCGGCCTGTTAATCCAGTGCTCAGTTGCCAATTAACGATTCCTTTCCCTCACCTTTGTTATCTCGACATGAGCTCACAAACACACACACATACCCACACCACACTGTTTTACTTGCATTCACTCACAGTACACACAATATCTCTCTTGCCCAGTCACACACACACATACACACAGACACACACACACATACAAAATCCACCTTCCTGTCTTCCTTGCTGACTCTCTCTCTCTCTATTTATTTTCCTGCCTCCATCTGGACCAGGCTGATATTGTAATCGCCCTAATGCACATTGCCTTCCTCTCACACTTGCACACAATGTGCCATCCTGACAACCCACGCACCCCCCCCCACCAGTTTCTTTTCTATCTCTCTTTTTTTTTATTTCCGATAAGCCAAAGATGTGCGTTCATCGAATACAAAAGCCTGCACGCGCTGCCAGAAGCCAAGCTTATTGAATAGGTGCTTTACAGTCCTGCAGAACAGCAACAATGGTGCCAGGAGTGAAGATGTAACCCGTTATCTCCCCGCCTTCTCAGTTTTTCCCACCACCGAAATTTACATTTAAAGATTAGCTGTGAAAAGATAGAAAAGATTCCAGGTGGCAAAGGTGTTAAGACAACTGTGTGTGTCTGTGTCTGTGTGTGCGCGCGCAGTTGCTTATGTCCAGTACATACGAAGCTGAGCCTTGCCGGCTGATCTCATTTATTTCTCTTTTTTTGTTTAACACTGCTCAAGTTGTGAATTTGATGCTTTATAGAATTTTCATCATATAAATTTTGATACACACTGATACACTTAAAAAAAGCCAGCTTCCATAACCCAGTGATAAAGAATATAATTAAAATTAATTTTTAGCCTTAGAGGCTTCAAGTACTTTGGATCGATACATAAAGACAGTGGACTCCTGTAGTTTCACTTCACGTATCGACATATTCAGTCGATCGCTGCTCGGCCTGTAGAAGAGTAAGAGGCAGATAAAAATATGGATGGGTAGAACTGATGCCAGCCAATATCTTTTTTTTTTTTTTAAGCAGTGGGTCGATGTGTATTTAAGTAGTACAGTCAGTGTTGGAAATCGCCTACTGAGAATTTACACACTGCTTACAAATTAAACCTGCTATTGAATTTTTAAATGGCACAGACAATATGATGGAATAAAAGAGAACAAAAGAGAGTGAGAACGAAAGAATGGGAAAAAGAGAGAGAGAGGAACAGAGAGCGTGAGGGGGATTGGGAGATCTTATGTTGACCAACTATACCCCTGCTTTCTTTGTATCTTGTGATTTTACTCTTCTCTTCTTCTCTGACCGTCCATTTATTTTTTTACCTACAATTCCATCTTTAACGCTCACTCTTTTGAGGCGTTTCATATCAGCATAGGGAAATTGACGTGATCGCTTGCTCTCTCGCGCAGCATGATTGAAAATTGTGTTGTTGCCAAACGATCAGCAGGTGCCAGAGGGAAGAATGCCCAGTGTCAATTATTTTTCAGCAGAGCCAATTCATAAAAGTAAAGGAGGCATAAAACAGTAGCGGTAAAAAGAAAATAAAAGAAAGTGGGGATGAACCTTCCTTTTTCAGCACGTTCATTTTGTTAAACGGCCGCCGTTGAATGGAGCAGGACCCCTGGCGGATCCAAAAGTGTGCAAATTGAAGGGGGAATTGCGGTAAATTACTTGGCATTATCTCCCCATGAAAGACCAAAGAGACTTAAGAGACTGAAGAGTTTTAACACAACAGCATGACAGGCACCAGGAAACGGTGTCCATATGATGTAGCTCTATGTTAGAAAGCAAATAAATTGATTTTTTTTAGCTTTCTCTCGCTCTCTCGTACACGCAGAGCTCGTCAGACACACACTCGTCTTTTTCTGTCTTTGGGGTGCTCTTAATCCAGGGCTCAGTTGTCAATTAATGATTACTTTCCCTCACCTCTGTTATCTCGACAGGATTGTAAAAGATTCCACTGGTGATGATAAGAATAAAGTAGAGTTTAGAGAACCAGAGAACGAAGAAACTATAAGATCCTGTTTACAGTTATGTGCGTTGCATTATTTAATCTCCTGGGAAGAATTTGCCCCTGCCAGTACACAGAAAAAAAATGTAATAAAGGATAGTGTAAAGCAGGCTAAGCTTCACAGCCAAAGTATTTATTTAAAAAAAACCAACTGTAACAACATAATCAAAATACAAATATTTGGTTTTAATTCAACATCCTTTGGGGCGCTGTGGTGGCATAGTGGGCAGCATAGTCGCCTCACAGCAAAATGGTTGCAGGTTCTATTTCCGGGCAAGCGGTCGTTGTCTGTTCTCTTTATGCTTGCGTTGGTTTACTCTGGTACTTTGGTACCTCCCGTTTCCTCCCACAGTCCAGAGGCAAATTAGGTTGACTGATGATTCTAAATTCTAAATAAGAGTGAGTGTGAGAGTGTGTGTTGTTATTCGTCTATGTGTGGCCCAGCGATGAAATAGCGACCTGTCTACCCCTTTCGCCCTATGCGCACTGGGATAAGATCCAGCAGACCCTTGTGACCCTGAGTTAGAATATAAGGGGAGATAGAAGATGAATGAATGAATAAATGAACAAATGAATAAACATCCTATAGCAGAAGTTAGCGCTTTAAGCGATTTTCTCCATGGCACATGCGTGTATCTTTATCTAATCTTGTAGAACCAGTAATGCTGCTGTCTATACACAGTTTAACGACATGGTTTCCTGATACCTGAAAATTATAGACAACATAATTATGGGGGTTGTTGCTCAGTTGTTGAGGTGTTGGACTGCGTATTACAAGATCGGGGGGCTCGATTTCCAGCACCACCAAGCTGCCATTGCTGGGCCTCTGGGCAAAGGCCCTCAACCTCCAATTGCGGATTCTGGAATACCTCAATTTGAAGACATGGTACTCTGGGACATCAGGCTGTGTTTTAGTGCACACTGGATAAAAATGCCATTCCCTAAAAAATCTAAAGGAAATAATAAAATGTCATAGTGAAAAAAGTGTCATAACCCCCAAATGTTATTATTTCCTGTCAGGTGGCCTTCATCACTTATTTCCATTTCCACCTGAGCAAACACACCTGCATTTATGTGTCTGTGAAAGGGTTTTGTGCCTTTATTTTCCTAAGCATCACACACTGGTGACGCTGTAGACAGAAATACGGTGACCTGGCTAACGGAGCATTGGTCGCTAATTAGTAAACAGAGCAGAAGGATAAGGGTCTAGTTGAACTGAGGACAGTGATCCATGGCGTATTGATCTGTGCCAGCAAAAAGTGTATCAATTAACCTTTATGTATCTGACAGGCATTAATGACCCAAGCCTCATCACGCTTACTGCTAAGTGAGAGTTGTGTAACCATGAGCAAAACTAGGCCACTGCCGCCTTTTATAAAAAATAATAATTTAAATTTTAATTGCTTTTTATAGTAACTTAAATTAGGCTTAATTTTTTTACAAGATGACCGTAATTTGTAAAGCTGTAGCTTTTGAAATTAGTCCCATTTGATATTACCTGCTTTCAAGCAGCCAAACTTTTCGGGATGGTGGTTCACTTCTAAAAAAAAAAAAGCACAGAGATGGGAAAGGTATGGATGAACTTGGAATGCCTGTGGTATGGATTTGTGATATGGAGTGTTATTCCATGCCCTCGCGATCCTTCTCTGATTTATTCCTTACAAAATACACTCTAGCTCCAGCACTTAAATAAGTGCAGATTGTGGCAAAGTAAAGATTAAGACCATACCCCGAACACAGAAAGGGGGTTCTCATACAGCAATAAAATGGCCGGGCGTATAAAGCTGTCTCGCCTTATAAGGTCAGAAATGTTTTAAGTTGTTGCAGGGTGTTTTTACACGCGCCAGTAATCGCATTTCCATTCGTCTTTGTCTTTTTATCGACATCTGGTTTTGTGCATGATACTTCAGTAACAAGTATTCTTTTATAGGACAAGCATTCCCAGCTCTGTTTGCGCTATTAGCTTAGCCTTGACTACCGAGTGCCGACTTTCACATATGTTTGCCATTTCTCTGTACCATTTACAAAATGTAATAACATTTGGGCTTAAGCAAGGAAGTTTGTATATCTGTATAGGTGTTTTTTCGTTTCCCTTTTCTCCCTCTTTCAAAAGCTGTGAAAATGTTTTTTTTTTATTTGTAATATTCTTTAAGCATCGGAACAATTAATTAGAAGCGTTAGCAAGTTTGGTAAGTACAATCGATCCTCTAAAACATAGCTCTGTCTGCACTTTTCTCATAGTCGTAGAGAGGAAAAGTGAAAGATTGAGTAAAAAGAAGAAAAGGCAACAACTGCGCTCCAGCAGCCGAGCCATTTGGCGCTTAAAAGGATGCGTCTGTTTGAGCCGTCCTCTGAGGCTGATCAAGCATACACTTTGGCAGTGGTGGAAAGATGCAATCTTAATCTGCTATTTCCTCTTTGGCAGCATTAAATTGTCCACATAATAATTCACAGCTGTACTAAGAAAGAAGGTAATGCCACAGCTACACTCATTGGGAATTTTTAAGTTCTGATTGTTTATTATAAACTTAATGGGTGTGTATTGGCAGTACATATCAAGATGCAACAAATACCAATATGAAAACATACAAAGCCAGAATCGCCCCTATTTTATCCGCCATACTCCCTTCTGCAACAATGGGTGTATGTGTCAGCACCATCTTCAGGAGCGGAAAGAAAGTCCTTTGGCAATATTAGCCTAAACATAAATCAGTTCAAAATGTAATTTTAGGATGTATAAAAACTAAAGGTTAGAACATTGATACACTATCGTGAGGAAAAGTATAAAGATAATTGGCTGTATTGATATTTTTTCACACCTTTTTTTAAGTGGTTGATGTGTTCAACTACCAACATGAATACCCGGGTTCAGTTTTCAGCACCACCGAGCCACCACCGTTGGGCCTCATGAGCAAGGGCCTTAAGCCTTAATTGTTCAGTTTTCGAACAGAAATACTGTGTATCGTTGCAGATAAGAGCGTCTGCTGCATGCTGCAAATTATTTATTGTTTTGTCTGAATACATGCAACACTTTCTTTTCTATAGGACTCTCTTTATTCACCACAAATGTTCAACAAATAAAAATTTGCGGCTTGAAAATCCAAAACAAGGCAACCAAGTTCATATTTGAAGTGATCTCCATTTTATTAAACCAGGTGGACATGACATTATCATGTCAGCCTACTTAAATTTTGTTGATGATATGGAGCCTTTGGCTATCTCTTTTAATGCCCCACATGAACCTTGATCGCTGATTGGAGATCGAAGAGCAGTACAAATATTAACATCCCTTTAGCTGCCTTACAGCGCTCAAGTCTCTAAACAGGCCCTTTGAGTCAACTAAGTGCTGCAGGCACTCGCATGTGTTTGTGTGCATGTGTATTTGTGTGTGATAAATTAGAGCTATAAATGTAGTTGGCTTTATCTACCGTTGGCACCATACTCTTCTCTTCCGTAGGATTATGGGGGGGGGGGGGTAGCGAAAGGTCGAAACAAGAATGGCATTATTCAAAACGACTGTTTGTGTGTAATTACCATATGAAAGGTAGGTCAGAGTCAGGCAAATCTGTACACTTGTCTTTAATTATTTATCTGTGTTGGGCATAGAGGGGGTGGCAGGGATGAAGCAATGACATGAAAAGGAAAAAGAGGACCTCTGGGAACACACTATTATATATTATAAAAGGAAAATAAACTGACACCACCAGTGTGGATTAAAAGTAAAGGAGACGAGTATGCATCCCTACCCCAAAACTGGCGCCAAACCATAATTAACAAAGGTGCAAGCAACTCCCAAATTAGGGGTCCACAATCGAAAACCATAACTGTGCACATACATCCAGTGGTCCAGGCTGTCAATTTCACCATGATAACAAAGAAAATAGATATTTCTATGCACTGATAATGTTCTAATAAAAATAAAACACTGATCGACTGTAGATTTCCATTTGTATAATCCCATAAAATGTCCATTGCTTCATTCATTTATTCATCTTCTGTACCCACTTATATCTTAACTCGGGGTCACAGGGGTCTGTTGCAGCCTATTCCAGCGTACATAGAGCGAGAGGTACACCCAGGACAGGTGGCCAGTCCATCGCAGGGCCACACACACACAACCACACACAATCACACTCACTCCTATGGGCAGTTTAAAATGACCAATCAATCTTATTTTTGGACTGTGGGAGGAAACCAGTGTACCCAGAGGAAACCCACGCAAGTAAAGGGAGAAGATGCAAACTCCGCACAGAAAGTTCTTGTTCCTGAGATTCGAACCCAGGACCTTCTTGTTGTGAGGCGACCATGTTAACCACTACGCGCCGCCCTATTGCTTTATTTATTTTTATTGATTTAATATATATTAACTGCAGTAAAAGCTGTGTAGAAGCCCCGCAACAACATTTCAGGGGAACCACGGCCTGTGAGTGCCCCTCTGACCCCAAAGCCCCTCTCAACCTTCAACATCCCTGTCTGTCACTAAAACACACTATAATAATAATACACAAGTTTGAGCATTTATTCAGTCGTATTAAAAAGTGTAAGATGTAAATAAGAAAAAACAAGGAGTGACCACCAGGAGTAATCTAACTAACAAATAATTATAAGCCTCAGTAGCCATGTTAGATCTTTAATTATTCTCTGCCCATCTTAAAACAGGAAAGACGATATAATACTACAGCACCACACTCCATATAAAGTTCAACGTATGAAAACAGACAGATTATACGGAATTGGAGGTGTAATGAACAGTTTATCTGGGTGGAGTATCCTTTTGTCTGGCACCGTCACTGAACATAGATACCAATATGATATCGGCAGGATCCAGAAACAAACCTTAATACAGCAGAGGAAACCAAAGAAGAGGAAGGAAAGAAAAAAAATAAAAAAGCAAATCTATGGTTAAGAGAGAGAGAGACAGACAGAAAGAGTTAATGGACAGCCAGCATCAGTGCCAGAAACCACAGAAGTATAACAGCAGAAGAGTGAGGAATGGGACAAACCCAAGTCTCTGGGATCACATGAAATCTCGTTTAATGTGTGGGTTTGTTTCCTCATTTCACCAAGCCAGTTGCGGTCGTATAGCCATATTCATCACCATAATGTATTTTTAAGATCACTTTCCTGGAATAGCAGCAAATTGAACCTTTAAGGACAAATACAACAGGCCACCTTTGTGCTTCATTTTCTAAACCAGGGGTTGTAGTGATTGCTTGACTGTTACCACAGTTTTGATGAATTTTTTTTTTTTAAATAAATCTGATTGCATCATTAAAGCTTCAGTAGCAGGTCTGACGTCAAAGACTTATTTTAATAGGTGCATCACAGTTTCTTCATAACGGACCAACAAAAAGCAGCCGACGTTTTTTTTTAGCAAGATCAAAAAGAAGCCTAATTAAGTGGAAACCCACCCAATCTGGCAACACTGGCCTGCAGCCAGTAAACAATAAAGGGGTGGCTAATAATGATTTTAGGAAGAGAGTGCTCACTGTGTTGCCAGATTGCTACAATTTGGGCTGCTTTTTGAATTTTTTTTTACCCAGTTCAGACAATAAACATGTTGGGAGGGTTTTATGCTGTAGTCGGTCTGGAGATTTTTTTTTTTTGATAACAGTGCTAAGGTGTGTTTTGGGACATGGTCTATCAATGTGATCCAAAGCCTTACAGGGCTAATAAATAAACTGTTTATAGCTGCTGTACTAAGTGTAAGTGATCAAACAAGAACTAACGTTTCATGACAGTTAAGCTACCAGCAGTGAGCTACCAAACCCCACCCCCAATAATGTTTATATTATCCTTAAAACAACGCCGATTGTTTGTAATTAATTTGTTTCTCAGACCAGTCAAGAGAAAACTTATCTGTTATGTGTTAGTGTGCAAGTATGAATAAAATATAATTTGCTTATTAAAAAGAGCATGAAAAAGAGAGAGAGAGAGAGAGATAGGGGGGGGCGTTTTTTTTTGTTGTTGTTATTAATGTTGTTATTGTTGTGATGCCTTGCACTGTTGAAGCTTTAAATTCCCATGGATTGAACAACACTAAAAATCATCAGCACAACCATTTACACATTTCCTCTTTTCCCTTTTCTTTTTTCTGTTTTTTGTTCCATTCCGCTTTTCTTCATCAGCCCTCACGCTGTCTCCATGTTTGATTCAGCGCCTCAGAGGGTTTCTTTAACAGCAAACGAGGGACGCTAATGGCAGACATATGCTGGAAGACAGCGGCTCATTTTACGAGTCACAGTCGGTGAGGTGCTTTGGGTTGGGGTGAGGTTGAATCCAATATTTAGCTTATTGCCAGCTTTGAATCATGTGCTTTTCAGCTTGTCTTTAGCACATCTGTGTTCACCAGGTTCATGACTAAATTGTAATCAAGCCATCGCAGTCAGACAATAAGCTCACTTAGTCCATCGAGATATTGCAGAAATGTGGTGTTTATTTGTCATGGCAACAGCATTGACCTGGGAACAAGGTCACAGGGGTCAGCTGACTTTCATTTTCACCACTTTACTGTAGCAGTGTTGATATTGATGTCGCCACAGATTTTGGGTAATCAAAGGGGAGAAATGCGGTCGCGGTGGCGCAGTGGTTAAGACAGTTGCCTCCCAACAAGGAGGTCCTTGGTTCGAATCCCAGGCACGGGGTCTTTCGGTGCGGAGTGTTTCCTGAATGAATGAAAATATCATCTACCAACCCTAATAAGTTTAGATTTCTGATGAAGTAAAATGAAAATAAAATCGATGAAAAAGTAAGCAGCGCGGTGGCGTAGTGGTTAGCACGGTTGCCTCACAACAAGAAGGTCCTGG
>JAOTQW010000009.1:6033543-6045265 GCA_026260075.1 Sisor rabdophorus
GCGATGATATACAGTGGGGCAAGAGTAGGTAAGCAGCTTGGTGTAAAGAAATCAACTGTCGGAGCAATTATTAGAAAATGGAAGACATTTTAGACCACTGATCATCTCCCTTGATCTGGGGCTCCACACAAGATCTCACTCCGTTAGAACAAAATGATCACAAGAACAGTGAGCAAAAATCCCAGAACTACACAGGGCTATCTAGTGAATGACCTTCAGAGAGCTGGGACCAAAGTAACACACTACGCTGCCAGGGACTCAAATCCTGCACTGCCAGACGTGTCCCTCTACTAAAGCCAGTGCATGTCCAGGTCTGTCTCGAGTTTGCTAGAGAGCATTCGGATGATCTGCTCATCGTGTTTGGAGAAGAAACAATGCTGAGTTGCATCCCAAGAACACCATACCTACTGTGAAGCACGCTGGGGAAACATCATGCTTTGGGGCTGTTTTTCTGCAAAAGGACCAAGACAACTGATCCATGTGAAGAAACTAATAAATAGGGCCATGTATCATCAGATTTTGAGTAAAGATGATTAATAATTTTAGCCTTTCTATCAACACTGCCTGTCCTTGGGAAAATCAGCTAATCCTATTCAACTGAAATGGCATTATTAAGGCAGTACATTTTCTTAAAGACTCTGAAGAGTGAATGCAATGAGTTCTCCATCAACCCAAACACAACTGCTCAACAGAGAGTGTGAGAGAGAGAGAGAGAGAGAGAGAGAGAGAGAGAGAGATGACAAAAGCATTTGTAAATGTCATCTAATGGCCTCTCTCAGTCCTGTAGTTGAACAGGCTAAGAAAATGAGAGCATCTCTTTATCTCTAGTGGCCAGCACAGCTCAGGCCCAGATTTATACTGAGCCAAAAGGATAACTTTATTCAATCCTTTTGGGAATTGCTCTACTGCAGAAATGAAATTCACTAATGGTTGTTCGGCAGGAAAATCTTTCCTCATTTCAGAGCATGTATATCATTACAATGAAGCATAAAGGATTCTACTACAATGCTGCGAGATTCCCGATTCCCAGACAGCCTTCATGGTAATATATCATGGATGTGCATTTGGTAAATAGTGAAAGCACACTGTTTAAGATATTAGACTGCTAAATGGTAGAAGGGGGTTCCTATCACCACTAATTAACTACTGCTGGACCCCTGAGCAAGGTCCCCACTCTCTAATTGTTTAGTTGTATAGAAGAGATAAATGGAAGTCATTTTGGATAAAGTTGACTGCTGTAAATGTTAAATTTGTGCTTAAAAGAGTTATATCATTATCACCAGTCTCATAAATGTTTATCACTTAAATTTTTTGGTACTATAAAATGATGGAATTCCAAAATGTAGAAACTGATGTGTTATAAGAGCAAAAAACCTCTATAGCAACTATATGAACCACAGTTTGGCTGCAAAAAAAGGAAATGATTTTTTAAGCAAAGGAATAGATCGAGGTGATGCATAGAATATTAAGCACAAGAAAAAATATTTTAATAATTTTTCGCTTTAATCTAGTATAATTATACAATAAGCCCTGATAAAGATGGATATTAAAAGAGTTTGCTCATTCTTAAAGAGTTTGATGTATAAGAGAAAGGTTATTAATGGAAAGTAATGGATTTAGTTGTTATTTTTCCATACCAGCACTACCAGCATGACTCATGGTTTATTCCTTTTTTCATATCCTGGAGGACAGTAAAGCTAAAAATTGTGGTTGGCACAGTAGCCTAATTCGATAGAATTCAATCATGAAGCTTTCCAGATGCCATAACATGTCCCTCCCCTCTTACACTTCACTTAGCCTCCCACCTGCTCAATAGGAGATTTAAAATAATACATTCAAAATTTTTTCAAATGTGCTAAGTTTCAAATCGGGAATGTCTCAAAGTTAATTATTGTGATTTCTACCATCAGCTACTGTGTAACTACCATGGCTATGACTTGACAGTACATGTTTATATAGCTGCTAAGGAGGTTTACAGAACAACAGTTTGGAAATTTAAGGATTTCTTCATTTTAAAGTTCGATAATATAGAACATTTCTAAGACAAAAAATTGCTAGTTCCTGCAATCTATAGAGAAGCTCAGAAGCCTAAAATCAAATAACCTGAATGAATTAAAAGCCCTTACAGATGGTAGAAAAATGTTCCTCTTTACCTATAAGATTTGCATTTTGATGATCTTAGCTCCTCCACCAGCTCTAGAGGGAAACGCTTCTCTCCTCCAATCTGGTTTGGGATCATTCTCTCGTCTCCCTAAAGCTCAGGTGTGGGCCAACAGTGTCACACAGGGCTCAGGGTTCACACTGCTGAGATGATTGATGGCTGTTGAGCAGCGAATGAGGAGCGAACCGCATGGCACCCACTGCGTGTTTAAGGCATGATTGATGCTTGGCCTGCACACGCAGCCCTGCTCTTGCTGATGCAAACGTAAAGTTTGTGTTTATGATAGTAAGTGCTGAGAGACGCTGTGACTTTCAGGAATCGTTGTGGTTTTCAGGCATGTTTCTTTGGGGTTTAAAAGGGTTGGGCATCTGTAAGCACTTGAAGAGTCAAAACAATTAAGAATCAGAGGGCTGCGAACCGATTTTAAAATGATTGTTTAAGCATTTTGTTTTAATGCCGATTTTCTCTTTGCTTGCTGGTTGACTATTAAAGCAGCTGTACCTGTATCTTTAGTGACCTTTAATGACTTTACTTCCAAGATCTTTCATTAATAAAACATATGGAAGTGATTTGGAAAGTCAATAAAGGAGTTGCAAAGAATAACAAGCATATAATACAGTTACATGTAGCAGCATATAATTTAGCAGCTAAATTCTAATAGTATGAGATTTCCGACAGAGCCTGAATTTTTTTATAGCAATCTGCCATTCCTCCGACACCTTCATATCCATGGTTGACAATGCTATAAGAGGAATAGACCTATTTAGCAGTGATGTAAAAAAGTGCTGCAATTGTAAAAGATAGTATTCCTTATTATATTAAAGCATATTTAAAGGTTACAATGAAATTCTAGTAAAGCAAAACTCTGAGTGGGAAGTCATTACTTTCCCACCCCTCATGCTTAAAATTTTATAAAACAACTTTATATCATTCCCTTGAACAGAATTTGTTTGGGGCCCTCTGTGTCAAGTATATGACAATTTTTGTCAATTATTTGCACACCATTATTGTCTGTCAATTCATGTACTCTTCAGGGGCCCCCTAGTGTCCACAAGGGCCCTAAACAGCCGAATAGTTCACTTATGCCTTGGGCCGGCTCTGCTTCTGGCTAGGAGAAAATCAGATTTGATGTCGAAGAATTTTTTTAGCAATGGAGCTCTGTCTGCATCTCTCACTTAGCAGTGCAGTTGTTTATATAGCTGCTGTTTTAAAATTAAATGATATATGACCTGTTTGCCCATAAGAAGATGATAAGTGCATAGGCTTGGAACCCTAAATACATATGATTCACAAAGATACGCTGAAAGAAACATCAATCTATTGATTTGTGGTATTAGTTGTGTTAATGTTACATTTTATTAACACCAGTCAGCTCATCTGTTACATTCTATTCCCACAATGCCTGCATAAGCATGCCAATTTACTCAAAATGGTGGGGGATGAAAGAAATTTCATAGAAAACTACCTGCGATGCATTTCATCCTATCAAATGAATGACCCAGCAGAGGTCATAAATCAAAAAGGGCTCAGCCGTACACTTCTCCAGAGCCAAGAGGGAAAAAAATGAAGGAGAAAGTGAATAAGTAAAGCTGACGGCCGCAGGACTGACAGAACACACCTGAGCACCTGTGTATGATTAATATCAGCATCCAGAAGTGCCAGCGTTAAGTACCCAAAGTTCCTGTCCAATTTATAGCTCCCTATCATAGGCTTCCTTTCCTCCTTCTTCTTCTACTTTCTCATTCACTGCCAACCCCCACTATAGCTTTCCCCAGCTGTTCTACACCTGGATGTGGGCCCAGGAGAATTAAGGTGCTATCCATCTCTCCTAGGGCAATAGGAACACCTCCACACTCTGGAGGTGAAGGAGGACTAAAACTAAAATTAAACAACATTTCCATGTGCAAACATCCCTGTTGTACACCACATTAATGCTGATATCTGTATCTGACTTATTTAAGGAAAATGCTACTGCTTTAAGAAAAATTATATTTACACAGTGATGGGAAGTGGTAGAGCTTGGTTAAGGTGTTGGAATACTAATCAGAAGATAAAGTTTTGAAAAATGAACAATCCATCAATAGTATGGAAATTATGGTGACTCAGCATACAAATAATTAAGCTTCTAAACTAAATTATTGAATTGCTGTAAATGCAAATTTTCAGTATAACATAAGAAAGACATTTCTATTTACCAAAATAAATATTTTAAGAAATTCTAATGCTAATAATATTACAGATTTAAATAGTAAAAGATTTATTGATAAATTTTTTTCTGTTGAATTTTATTTTGTTGCTTAATATTTTGACTCTTAAAATGTTTTATTTTTGTCTGTTTATAAAAGCATCATGTAATTATGCATACAAGTACCATTTTTCTGGCTGCATGTAAATGCACCCAGCAAAGCACCTTTTTTTAGGTCACTTTTAGCATTCGATGTAAAAACAAAATTAGCATTTCTTTGTACATTAAGATGGAACTGCTCTTTTATACCTTCAAATTCAAAGCTCCTGTCCGCATAACATTTTTAATGCATCCCACAAGATTCTGATTCTTATGTCCTGCACTGTAATATTAAAGCTTTTATGCTTTTCAGGTGTTTTCTACCTACTCAAAGAGCAAAATATATATATTTTAAAAAAGAGCTACTTTGATGCATATTAGTCATTCTATCTTTTCATATCTGTTCATTTTGAATAATGCATTCACTCTCTGTTCTGTCTGTAATCTACGTAATAGTCTTTTCATGCTGTCACTCACCATGACTTTATTGAGTGTGATATACTTTTATAGGTTTCGTGGGGTGAATAAATTGCTTATATTAGTCACACATGAGATGTCAGATGCATATCTAATAAAAGTAATCCCACCTAAAATGAGAACCTATAGCGAACCTGCCCCAAAAGACAGACTTGTCAGCCCTGTCTATATTTTTATTTTCTAGCTTTCATTTGTACAGTGCTTTTAACAATAGTCATTGTCTCAACGCTGCCCTACATATGCTAGGATTTATTATCACTCCTATTAAATGTTGGGATTTAAAATGCACTTCTATTTTCCAAGCAGAATTGCATTCAAGCCTGCCACATGCTTCAGAATCGCACTGAAATGGATCTGAGCTCAGGGTATGCACAAAGCGTATTAACAAAAAAAATTCACACCAAAACTCAGAAGGAATCAGTACCAGAAATCAATCTAACACTGCATGATACTCTAGCCACCTACCAATATCTGGTTTGGTTTTGCATAGTTAAAGGCTAAAACTATAGTGTTAAAGGCAGAATCTATTTCATCTATATAGCCTTTAGAGAGTTTTAAAACCTCCTACCAGCTAATTCCAGAGTCTAGATGGACAGTGACACGTCACTGGGATGTGACATGAACGACCAGGAAGTACAAAAGAGAAGCATTCAGCAACACTTTCGACAAGATTCGATCTGTCAGTGCTATGATTGAGAGACACCTTACCTTGATGAACCGAGAATTAAGATCAGTGCTGTCATAGCAGTGCCCTGTGAGTGGGTGTACAGTCAGGACACAGGGAACCTATTTTCTGATATACTGCCAGATCTAGAACAACATGTTCACAGACAGATAACTTGCAATAGTCCATCCATCAGGGCCCAGCTCTAGGGAGGCAGCTTTGGTCCTTTACATCTTAGCAAATTCATGGTGTTCACACCATGTCTAGGCTGTAGAGGCAGATAAATGTGTGCTGGGAGGACCAACTTGCTGCTTTACAGGTATCTTCCAAGGAGGACCTCAGCACCCAATCCTTAGAGGAGGTAAACTCCTATTGGATTATGAGCTAAACTCCTATTGGACTTTTAATGATTTTGGTCCTGGAAGGGTGGAAGACAGAGATTCTGCAGTACAATGGTTGTTGGCCTGTTAACTTTAGGGAAATACCCAAGCTTTTTTTTTTCTTCAAGAGCTGCTCTGGCATGCTTCAAGCTCAAGCAAGACATCCACATAACATGTAACAAACCTACTACTCCGGTATCCACACAAGCTACATTTACCATTCATGGATAAGTAAGTGGCACCACCGTCATTCACATGTGGTCAACAAACGTACTTCTGTATGATGGTGTTTTCTTTTTCTTTGTGTTTTTATGTTCATTGGCAACCAGCTTTTTGGTGCATTACTGCCAAAATATTGCTTAGTGTAGCTTAGCTTTCTACATTTCTCAGGGGGGTAGCTTCATTGTGCTAAATCCTTATTTAATGCAGACTAACCAATAGCTTAGCTTAGAGCATTTCTCATGCAGCTTGTCCAAAACCTTTCTTCCTACTACAAACTGCTATTATCTGTTCGTATAAAAAAAGCTAACAAATATCCTGGGGAAAAGTAGTTGTACTCTCCAAGAGCAATGTTTTTTTTCATCAATTCTTTTTGAATTTTCACACCGGACTAAGCAGCTGAATTAATGGGTGGATCGAGGTGCTTAACTCAAGCCAGGTGCTCCAATTAGGTTGGATGAGCTTCAGCAAAAAAGCACATTTCCTATAATCCCAGCCGCTGGATATGTTTTCCACCTGCTGAAGTGGACTACCATCTCCATACGGTGCTCAAGCTCCCAAAAACATTTAATACACATTTAGGGGCCAATAATTAAGAAATAATAAAACAAAAATAACATTGCAAGCTCAAAAAAGCCAACAGTTCATTCTAGGATGAATAATTTTGTACACAAGAATCAGGGAAATACCAACATAATCATTAATATTGGCACATTTCGTACATCTATGTGAAAAACCTTACACAGATTCAATGTAGTTAAAGAAAAATTCTTTAAATGTACATATTGTATGTGCAATATGTAAGCAGCAGCTGAAAGGTGGTAGGTGGCAGGAAGGGTGAACTTGTGAACTTATAAATGTGAGTTTGTACCATCCATGTTTTATACACACATAGAAATGTTACATCCTTTTTTAATGATTATAAACAATAAATAATGAAATAGTCCTAGGTTGGCTATAAAATGTGTAAGGAAACGGCTTTCAGTCGGAGATGTTTTTTACCTGCGTTCAGATAATTTCAGTAGTTGATAGAATTTTTGGACAAAATTTGAACTTAAAACCTGATTTCTAAAAAAGTTAAAACTTTTCTTAATTTGGAAGACTTTTGAAGTAATATATAATATAACAAATGTATGCACTGACAAACTTTATGCCTGGTACAGGTCGCTGTAGACAATGCATAAACTCCATCTTATTGTACACCGGTGGTGTGGCATAGTGGTTAGCACTTGCATGGGTTTTCTCTGAGTACAAAGCACATGTACATTATGTTCATTGGTAACTCTAAATTGCCCATAGCAGTAGGTGTGAGTGTTTGTGGTTGTCCGTCTATGTGTAGCCCTGCAATAGACTGGTAACCCCTGCCTCTCGCCCTATGTGTGCTGGGATAGGCTCCAGTAGGGCCCCATGACCCCAAGCTATGGAGTAAGCGGTTTATAGGGCGAGAGGCCGGGGGTCCACAAAGAGACAACCACACACTCACATTCATTTCTATTGGCAATTTAGAGTCACCAATCAACCTAACATACATGTTTTTGGCCTGTCGGAGGAAACCGTAGTACCCGGAGGAAACCCACGCAAGCATGGGAAAAACATACAAACTCCGCACAGTGCCAGGGAATCCACGCCGCCTTTGTATTTAACAATAAGCGTGAAAATAAAGAAGATTCCTATCGTCTTATCCTTCCCCACATACTCTAACAAACAACTAGTTCTCATTCTGTAAAACAAGGTCAGAATTTACATCCTTGTAACAATCCTTTTCTTTAGAAAATTATTATTTCCAATACTATTTATAGTAATTTTTTACTTAGCTGTAAATGACTTGAACTATTGGAAGGAGGTTTAAAATAATTCTTTCAAACACACAGCAGTAGGAACACTGAAAGGAACACTGTAGGAACTGTTTGTGTTCATGGTTTGTCTCTGAACCAACATTAAATATCCATAACCGAAATAACTCTCGGGGACTTTGAAGTAAAGCCATCCCATTATTCTTATTACAGGAGTGCAAGGCTAAAACACACACACACACACACAATGCCCCTGAATGCATTTAGGCAGTTTTGGGTCATCCCTCATTTTCTAACTACAAAAAAAACACTCCATGTTGTTAGGAGCAAGAAAATACAAGTAGACTTCAAAGAACGAACAAGCTTTAATCTTGAGGCACACTTGGAAAGTTTCCCGCCTTGAAAATTACCAGGGAGTGTGTGCAGGATTTTTTTGTTTGTTTCTCTTTTCATAACTTTACCTTTCAAACCTGCAGAAAGTTGGAAGTTTTGTAAGGTTGTAGCAGAAAAAAAACAATGAATTCTTTGATGGGCTTTAAAAGAGAAGTTAATATATAACTTTCAAATTGCAGAAAATGACTAGTTCCTGAATAAATCGTTCTTTGATATTATTTGCTACATGATGGTGGTTTGACAATTTTGGAGGAAAATTTTCTCTTTGTTAATAGAGCTTTATTTTTCTTTGACGCTTCTTTCTCAGAAGAACAATAAATGATCAAAAAAAAGCCTTTTTCAAAATTTGAGATTCAATAAGAACGACAACATTAAATTGAGGAATAGGGATGGCTGTAAATGTCGTCTTTTTATGTTTATTGCTGCCATATAATGTTTGATAGGGTCACGTGGTCTGTAGGGAGCATGCTCAGTGAGGAAAGCAGCTGGCATCATTACAGTCCAGGTAGCAGCATCTGCGCCTACGCTTTTTTTTCTGGAACGTGCAGCGCCTGTGGCATTGTGCCTCGACTGGTCCAACATCTGGCGCATACAGAGGGGAAAGAAGAATGTCCTTGAGGAATGTGTCCATTATTATTGTTAATCTCTTTTTCATCCTCTTTGTGTCCACCAAAGAATCACTCTATTCACACGTGTGACCGGTTTGGTTCATGAAAAATATGTCAAAGACAAGCACAAACCCTTCATGTCTCAAGAATAGGACAAAAAGGGAAATGTTTTAAAAGCAAAGATAAAGTAAATATAAAAGATAAAAAAAACAATGCAGAAGCAGTACAATTCAACATGCTACATGTTAACACACAGCTGTCTAGAATGTTTCTGTATGCTGTAGCCTTACATTATTTCTTCACTGAAACTAAGAGACACTGTTCCAGCACGACAATGGTTCTTCCGGCATAAAGTTTGCATGTTGTGGGTAAAAAAATATGTATAAGTGCAGCAGAAGTTGCAGTGCTCAGACCATACACCATACGGCTGTCAACCCCAAAGAAAGCCTCTTCAGAAGATGATGTAGAAGAAAAAGACCTGCAAACAGTTTCCTGAAGACAAAGAGGCTAAAAATGAGTATTACTGAGCTCATGTCCTGTGGTCTAATGGAACCAGGATGAACTTAATTGTTTTAAATGGTGTCAAGCTTGTGTGGAGGAAACCAGGTAAAAAGTACAGAGTGCGTCTTGCCTACAATCAAACATGGTGGTGGAAGTGTTATGGTCTGTGGCTGCATGAATGCTGCCGGCACTGGAGAGCTACAATTAATTGAGGGATCCATGAATGCCAATATGTACTGTGACATACTAAAGCAGAGCATGATCCCACTCCTTTGGAGACTGGTCCACAGGTTAGTATAATGACCCCAAACACACCTCCAAGACAACCACTGCCTTGCTGAAAATGCTAAGGGTTAAGGGCCAAGCTGACCTTCACCTCTCCAAACCTAAAACCTACTGCGCATCTGTAAACTCCATGTCCCAGAGGGTTAAGGCAGTACTGGAACATAATGGTGACCACACAAAATATAAAAAATTTTGAACCCAATTTGGACATTTCCTCTTAGGTGTGTATCTACTTTTGTAACATACTGTATGTTAGGTTAAATGGTGATTCTATATTGCTCATAAAAGTAAGTCCAGGGTGTACCTGTCCTCCTGCCTTTCGCCGCTCAGAGAGCTGGGATATGCGCCAGCAGATGGAATTAGGGAATAAGCAGGTATAGGAGACAATTGAATAAAGGAAATAGCAACGCAGACCTGTTTTAATTAATATTTATAATTCTTCTCTGAATTTTGTACAAAATCTGCATTAAATGACAAAAAGCAGTGTTGAGATCAGATATCTAAAGCAAAATTACTGATAACTGTTTTTTTAATAGTAGGAACACTATTCGTTTCTGGACTTTATTTATTTAAAAAATGTGTTATATTTTCACACATTCATTCTAAATAGTTTTTTTTATCAATTATAACTAAAGAACCTTTTTTAGAATGTGATATCAGTCACATTCACGGTCTGCTGTGGCTCTCTCGTAGAAACGCAGAGGAATAATTTAGGTAATCGGTTCAGTAAAATGAGTTCTTCTTCCCAATTATTATGCAAGACTTAAACAAAAAGCTTAAAGGTTTAAAGCTGTGAGCAGCACTTAACAAAATATTTTTATTTATGTTGCTATTTTAAGCCTGATTTTAATTCCATTAACTCAAGCTGTAACAAATGCCACATACACTCTTTATCTGCAGCATCCACGGTCTGACTTTTATCCTCAGCTATTCTGCTTCGTGTCGCTAAAGGCATTTGAGTCATCTTCGGAGTGCGTCTGAGCTTGGTGCGCAGAGGCACAGTGCCTTCTAGAGGCAGTACGGAGAAGGAGGAAGTGACAGAAAGGCAAAGAGAAAAAAGGAATTGATTGTGCAGCCATCATGCTGATAATGCCATAGTGCCAAGGCAGCAGCTCAACGGGAGATACTTCATTCAGCATAAGATGCAAGACAATAGATTGGCCTGATTGGAGAGTGCTCGTCTCGCTTCAACAGGGCTTCTCTGTGTGATACCAAGTGGCTGTTTTTCTCGCTCTCAGACACACAGCCTTTATTCCAGCAATCAATGACACTCGTTTTAATATACCCACTCCACATGGACTCAGAGAGTGCAACTTAGTGGAACCAAAGTCAACTCAAATTGTAGTGAGACTCTTAGAAGGTCTCGTTTCAGGGCATGTCTGACAAATGTACATGAAGTATAAATGGCTTCGGTGGGGGAAAATGACAATTGAAACTTGGCTCATCTTAGAACTCAAATCATATTATTTCAATACATTTACATTTACAGCATTTGGTAGACGCTCTTCTCCAGAGTGACGTACAACTGAGCAATTTGGGTTTAAGGGCCTTGCTCAAGAACCCACAGTGGTAACACCTTAACCACCTTAATTAACACCTTAACCACTAGCCCACCCCTTCCCCAATACTGAATATTAGATATACTGAATATAGACCTATGCGGACAGGATAATACCATTAGACACATAGTGTCATAGATGAGGATGGATTCGCCTAGGAGTCTGATTACCCTCATGATTTTATCCTGCTATGAGACCATGTCTATTGTTAAAAGTTCTATACATAAGGGTTAGCATGTTTAGGTAAAAATCTCTGGGATTGGGGGTTTAACTCCCCCACTGTCATATGTGCAGGTTTCCTTTGGTTCACCAAAGACATTGTAGGCATTGTAGTCTGACAAGTATCTTTAAATTGTGCGTGTTTATGTATACCTTGTAACTTTGTCATTTGTTTATAT
>JAOTQW010000009.1:6053702-6078252 GCA_026260075.1 Sisor rabdophorus
ATATAAAGCTTAAATTACACCATGCATATTAAATAAGGCAAACTATATAGTAAAAAAAATCTACTATACTTGACGGCAAAAACGGTGAGGCTTTTGTGCAGACAGGATATATAAGAAGACAATGGACATCTTGTTGCAGTGTGTTGCTTGAGGAAACAAAAACTCATCCAAAAACTGCTAAATTAATTGAGACTGTGTGAAGCTGATGCTAAATGTATTCCATATTTTCCACATAATGAGTTGTCTTAAAAACAAAAACTGTATATAGTACTGGGCTTTTGCAAATGTAAATCTACAGAAGTAGGGCTTTTCCACAGGTAGCCATTAAGGCAAACAAGAGTTCTGGCATCACTCTCCTTAATGATTATAGCTCAAGACACTACAAAGGCCCACAAAGGGTAGTTTCAGTTGATGGATCACAGTGCAGATAAAAAGTCACACCTCCCTGGACAAGAACATTCACCAAACTACTGCATCAATGCTTAAAAAAGCAGTTCTTCACTTGTACACACAACAGCTTGTCTTCACAGTGTATGTATTGAGGCACACAATGCACCAATGTGTACACTTTAAAGCTGACTAAATACTTCGTGTTTTTGGTTAATACAGTGATTGGGACATTACAATAAAGACCTTAGGAGGACCTAAAACATAAGGCCAAGCAGAAAAAAGAAAAAGAATGGTTGTCAAGGTGTGCGGTCTGCAATCATCAAATTAAATATTTGTAGAGCAGAGAGTTCAGCTACTGAAGTAATAACACTTGCATATCACGATTGCTCACCGAATTCTATCCCCAACTCATTAATCTTATGAAATCGAATCCCATTTTCTTACCCACGCTGTCATGTAGATAAAAGTCAACAATGGCCAAAGATATATATGACTAATCTAATGGGTCGAAAAACAGTTAGAGCTTTTTAAATTCAATTGATAAGGTTTAATAATTTCATAATCAGTAAATTAACCAGTTTACATTGAAACTTGCTTATAGAAACGGTTCTGCGTGAATAAAAGAAAATAAAGTATAACCTCTGTAGAAATTATAACAGGTTGTAAACTGTTATTTGTTTCCTTATTGTAATTAAAAAATAAATAAAATACATGTACCAGCAGACATTTTGCTCCACTCATTTAAGCTCTTTTTTTAAATCATCCAAAAATCTTTTAATTTTGCCTTTTTGCTCAAGAAATACTTTTAAGCAATTATACAATATTGGAGGAATAAAAAGGAAATTTCTTTTAGTGTCAATTTAGCCACGCTGTACCCTAACGCAGTTGTAAACCCACTACGACCTTTAATAATTTTGCTTAAAGCAATAATCCCTGCAGAACATTTACTAATTAAACATCAACCTTACACCAAAACGACAGCACTTTTTCCAGTTGCTGCAACATACTTAGGTACGCTGCTTTTGATGTACCAGCCTTTGGGCTTTTTGTTGGGACGCGTAAAACAATGATGGCGTGCAAATGTTTATTGACCATATTTCATTGAAAATACCAGAAAGACAACATATGCAATTGATTGTCTATTGCAAATATTCACTTATTTTGAATTTGATGCCTGCAACACGTTTCAGGAGAGCTGGGATGAAAAAGGTGGGAAAAGCTTTAAAGATGCATGTTGGACCATTCCACAGGTGAACCAATTATTTGGAAACATAACCATCATGTTTCGGTGTAAAGGAGGATCCCTGAAAGGCCATCATTCACTATCAAGGAAAGGGCACAGTTTAACACTGGACAAGTAATAATCAAAAATTCAACAATTACAAAGATTCTTAAATTGTGCCATAAAAAGCAGCCATAAATACACCTGGAGACGCTGCTGGCTTTTTTGGAGCCAAGCTCATTTGAAATGAAATTAAAGTGGTAGTGTGCTGTTGGAAATCATGGCCATCGTGTCTTGGATGTAGTGAAAAGAAAAAACATCCAGATTGCCACAGCTTAAAGTTCGAAAGCCAGCATCTGTGATGGTATGGGGTTATTTGCACATCTGTGAATGCACCATCGAGGCTGAAAAGGTGAATACAACATTTGGAGCAAAATATGATGCTACCAAGAGACAATTGTCAGAGATGTCCCTGCTTGTTTTATCGAGACAATACTTGCCTGCCTGCAGTACAGTAGAGTCTACAATTAAAAACATTTGGCGCATTACAAATTTGAAAACATCAAATTTTAAATTAGAATAGTTGCAAGACAGAATAAAGTGCTTCAGTTTTGTTTATTGCATATCTTGTCTTTGGGTTTACTACCTTAAACATTCTCAAATCTGCTCAATTGACATCCATGCTCATTCAAATTATTTAAGTTACTTTTACTAAAGTGTATTAATAAAACTGCACTTGTTGCCAGTGTTAAATTATACTTAGATTCAATTTAGTTGTAAAATACTTTACACTCTCAGTGAAATGTTCAAAAGTACAGCGATGCATTCATGTATGAATCTTGCAAAAGCAGTTTACAGCAAGAAGCCCAAGTATTTAAAAAAAGCCATGCCCACCCACATTTGCCATGGTATATGATGCAAAATACGTCCTTCAAAAAAGCATGTGCCCATACACCATCCCATCCCCGTCACTTGATTATTTTAAACCGTTTCACAAGCAACCAGTCACTGTCCAAGAAGCCAGCTACAAGCAGTTTAGGGGGGAAAAACCCAGAAAGAAACAACTTGGCCACAAATCTGCACTGTGAATCCATTTTAAGAAGTGTGATGACAGAACCCCATTATAAAATCAACAAGCATGGCGAATCAGGGAGGCAAAGCAGCCCTGTATTTGTCATTGTCATTAAACAAAAGACATAAGCACTTACCTTTTCGGATGATATGCAAGCAAACCTTTCGATGCAAACAAGTCCAGGCTCAACTGTCCACTGATCTGAAGAACTACTCATCTTGTCTCATTGTAAGCAATTGCTGGAGTGTCAACTGTGGAGCAGGGCAAGCTGGACACTGGCTGCTACTGCTTAGCTACAGCACCACCATCCATGCCATAACACGTTACACACATACACACAAACAAGTTCTCCTAACAAAAAATGGCAAGTGTGATTGCCAACAGAAAGAGCTTGCTTTTCAACAGAGCGAGTATTGGCATTACAGGCGTAGAACAGAGGCACCATCCAAAATCACATACTCAAGTATGTACGTCCTGGCATTTAAATAGATGCATTCTATAAAGTAGTATAGAGGAAAATAGGATGCACTAGATCCACTATATTGACATTTCGGTCACAGCAGCGTGCATCAAAAAGTAGGATAATGTTTATAGCAAATGGTCAATGAATGTAATTTAACTACAAGTTAAGTCAAAGGATGCATTTAAAGCCACTTGAAGCACCTAACGTGTGCATTGTCACGGCTTTCCACCACTTCCGCACATAAAGACTCTACTCGCATGGTCTTGGGCGCATACTTTGGTTCGGACATACTACTTGCATCACATACTATAGTATGGAAGTCTGCGATTTTGGACAGAGCCAGTGTTTACACCCATTTTTTGTTTATATGCACCCATGGATTTCTACTAGGATTAAATTAGGATTTAAATCCCAATGTGTGTGTCCTCCCTCATTTCGATTACTTTCTACCCAGGTAAAGGGCTTAAACGCTTGTCTGTACATGATGCATTTTATCCCTATAGAATTTCATTGTATTGGAGCTATCGAAGTATTTTAACAGGTTTAAGGCACAACTCCATTTTCTTAAAAATATGAGGTCAAAGTCCATGACAAACAAGCCTATTTATCTAAAAAAAATAATCACTTTTATACACTTTTAGATGGTTATACCTTTTATGCAATATTATGCAATTTTTTAATGGTGTGTTGACTGCCTTGCTCTTAAATCACTGTATAACTTGGACTTCCAAGAGTGCTAATGGCACTTCACATACACAAATTACAATCTATGAAAAAGGCTGTTAGCACCAACAAATTAGCCATTAGTCTCTAGTTTAAATTGATTATACATGCAAACATTTAGTGTATTTTAAAATATGAAGGCATAAATCAGTTCCCAAAAAGACGCACTTACAACACTAACTGTAAATTTGTAGTCATGTGTAACATATAAATTTGTTCAATTAGGATGTCAAACGGCAATACTTTTCTATATACTGGTATTTGTTTTAAACATTTTTAAATAAATTGAGCAAAAATAAACGGGTGTAAAACTAGTACCTTTTAATTCAACTGATTTTTTTTTACCTGCAGCAGTATAAATTGTCTTTTTTTTCCCTCCCCATTTTAAGACAAGCATACAACTCTAGTTTAGCAACAATCAGGTAAACATTTTCCAGGTTATCCGTTTGTTATCTTTAGTCTTTACATCCACTTACCTAACTATTTAGGAGTTGAACATCTAGTTAACAAAAAAGTGTGCGGCATTATTTAAATTAACATTCATAATTTAAAGCTACAGGAATTAAATAAGTGCAGTAGGGTTTAAATTAAGCTTTTGGAATTAGCCAAAAATACTTTATCCTACAATAGTCTCCAAGTGGAAAGAGATAAAAAGGCATAATACCTTTAGTATATCATTATACCTTGAAAGGTTTAAGGAGATTGGATATATATATTTGTATTTAGGTATGGATAAAGAGATTTACACAGATAAATGTGTTTAACTTAATTGTTTTTTTCTTATATTCCACAAATACTTAACAAAACTGTTTCAAATGTAGTACTCAAAGCTATTAACATGTACAACTTTTGTTAAAAAAATTTGATTTGCATCGTAGTGCAAAAATAATGGGTTTTTTTTCCGTAAAAGAATGTTTCAAGAATGCCTAAACATGCTCATAAACTTAACCCAGCACATTCCTGAGAGTGCAAAGCAAGTTGGTCAAGGTAATCTGACTTTATAACTTTGTATACAGAACTTTAAATTTATTAGGCTATTTAAATATACATAACCCATAATCACTAAGCAAAACATGTTTTAGAAACTGTTACAAACTTTATTAAATGTTTAAAAGCTGTAACCTCATTTAAACAAGTATTCACTTAGTTAAAATGCTCCAAAGTGACCTTGTTCCATCTTGTTTTGTCTCGAGATGTCTGTAGAACTTCATGTCCATGTTACTAGTCCATCTGCAGCAAATTTAATTGATTAAACATGATTTAGCCAAGTTGTGCAGTTGCAGATCCAAAGTGAGTGGGACTAAAAAACATCACAGTGATCTGTAGCCCTCCAAAAATCAGTGAAGAACCTACCATTAATATTTTTGAGCACTTGATCCGGCCAATCTTAAAAAGATTACTTAAGGACTTGATAATGGTTACTAATCTAACAGGCCTTGAAGGTTCCTCTGCCAAAAGTGTTAGGACATTCCTCCTAGAAATGCTACAGTGTCTGGAAATAAATAATTCTTGCAAAAGACAGGACATGCCTCCAAGGATTTAAGAGCTGCTAAGAGGTTTAAATGAGAAATCTCTAAAGCACCAATCAACATCTCTGAAGTTTCACTAAGACTAACAAGATAAAAGTAAATCAACACAGGAAGCCTTACGTTATCTAATATTTGCCCTTTTTTTTTTTTACATAAGGGCAATGGCTTGCCTTATAGACAGTGAGGTGATGCATGTTGCCACCAACATTAGGTCTAATGTTGGTGGCTCCTTGGTTTAAGATTTAAGATCAGTCACCTGTTAAGGAAGAAAATATACAAAGGACCAACAAACAACGGCAAAATGTATGAATTTTCTTAGAACCAGCCAAACAAGTACACCTTTACAGGAATATAGTTAAATCCAATTCGGCATACCCAAAAATGGCCAATGTTTTTTATTAAATATAACACTATTTAGTAAATGGTCATGCATTACAAAAAAAAGGCAATTATGTAACGGAGGCAAAACTCAAAATAACCGTTTCTGCAAATAAGCTCCAAAAAAATGTTAGATCATCATATTAAAAGAGGAATGACTGCATAGATTTCGCATACCAAGAATTCCATACTAAAAACATCAAGAGTCCTGAGAAGTCTCATGAGGGATATTAAAAAACAATATAGAAAATAGAGGCATAGCATGCACTAACTTGCGTTATTACATGTGGTAGAAAGTTTTGTGGTAGTTACAATTTGCTTGCAATATATTTTAGGCCTATTTGATTTAATTTATTATTATTATTTTTAACAAAAAGCATTATCAAATTAGACGTGAAATTTTGACCAAATTTACTTACCTATACCAGGTTTTTAAATGCTTGGCATTTTTTGGCCTGTTTAAAATCTGCAATTTGATACACATTATGTAGTGAAATTTTAAAGTACGTTAGACATTTTATACCAAGCATCTCAAAGCCCCAGCATTAGTATGCAGTGCAGGGGTGGACAGATCATTGGCCCACATACTTGGAGGAAAAGGGGGGAAAAGCTAATTTTATGCATGGACTCTTTCAAACCAATCAACCACTATTTTACCACAAAATTCTTTTGTAGGCAAAGTTGGCAACACTTCAATAAGATGATACAAATCACTGCACGTTAGTGTAGCTACAGTACAGTTTCCGCAATCCGAATGACAACACCTACTGCACCACATCTGAATCTACTGCAATGGTTGCTTATCCCTTCAGGGCCTGAGGCCCGACGACTAGGGAAAAGGCAAGAGAATTTACCCTCAATGGAATTCTAGTACGCACAGGGCATAATTCATGGTTACATAACCACAACAGTACAGTTTAAATATAGTTTACCACCCTATTCTCTAGACAAACGTGCGGCTGTTTGTCGAGAGAACCAGATTATATACCAGTCACTTACAATGACATTTTTGGTCTTTTATTGACCGGTAGGCTACGTCCATTTGTCCACCCCTGCATTTACTAACCCTGGTAGCAGACGATGCTGACCAAGTTCGAATTAATTTAATCTATTCATTCAATATATAAAAAAAACAGGGATAAGGGTAAATCACTGTACTAAAAAAGTTAAAGGTGGGTTTTAGACAACCAAATGTACTCTTTATTGCAAATTACATGTATTACCTCAATGTTGAATGGCACAGAACAGTCATAGAAATAGCAGAACAACTTACAAGCGTAAGCGGCATAACAAGTAACATTGAATGATTATATGTAGAAAAGGAGGATACAATAGCATGTGCTGAGCAGGAAGACCCGCTTGTCAGCACTTTCACGTAATTATCTAAATTTTGAACACACAAATTACTTAAAAGAAACCTTGCCACAAAAAAAATTGACTTTTTAGGCTAAAAATGTAATTATTCTTAAACTTAAATACATTAAGACCCCAAAACCACTGGGAATCTGGAAACAAGCTCTGCTATATAAAAGTGCCGGATCAGAAGCGTGGCTTTTTGGCAGGTCCTTCGAATTCCTCACGGACTCTGCCAAATCCTGAATTGCCAGGACCCATGCCCCTCTGGCCTGCAGCACCACCTTGAGGGAAACGCTCATTGTGCTAGTGACAAGTTTTCATAAGGTAAGAAATTGGTCATGGGATTGTGTTTTTGATTGCGTTCAAGAGGAGCATAATGGGCAAAATTGCCACAAGTTCCATGAGTTCATATTTTTAAGCCAAGTTTTTTTTAAAAGCAGGGTCCACGGGAAACATTCGATGAAACCGTTCCAACACGCAGATCCACGGGTGCCACAGGTAACATAGGGAAAGGAAAAGAGGGTAATGTTTATGTTAGCAAAATCCTACCAAAGAAAATCTGAGGAATAGCAGCTACCACATTAACTAGTGAGCAAAAAAAGGCTTTATACTAGTAGTTTTAAAGGATTGATAAAGCCTGAACATTACTTCAGATCCTTAAAATTATGAAGACAATCGATCTATAGTAAGTCAGGCCATGTACATCAATATGTAAGCCAATAGCCATTCCATAAATCGGCTTACATACAAACTAGTGTCACAGTTTTCCACAGGTTATTGGATAAGCACTACTAATTGGCCAGAGTTCTAATTCAACCCCAGAGACCGCTGGGGAAACAACAACTTATGGCAATTGACTACTACATTCAGGTAGGATTTTCTAAGGTTACATTATTTGGACGAAATGAAAATTATAAAATTTATAATTTAATAAAAAAGTTTGAAAACTAACTTGCCAGAGGTAAAAAAAACAACCGCAAGTACATGTGACCAAGTAAGCACTCCTTCATAACTGCAATTAAGAGTAAAATTAGTGATGCTATTAAATTTGTCGATAGAATCGGGGTTTATATATAATGTCTGTGTGTGTCTCCCTCCATATGTATGCATGTTAAGCATGTCTGACAACAAACAAAAGCTTTGGTAACAGGGTTCAACCTGCCCTTTAATAGTTAAAAGAAATTCAACAGTGAGTTTCCAACCACTAAGTTAGCAGCAAACTGCTACACAGTAGCAAACGCAAACGTGGCAACCCATCTGCTTGACCAGAATATTACAAAACTTCAATGAAAATCCTTTTGCTCATGTTATACAAAAACTGCAGTTTATTTGCTGATGGGTTGACCTCCAGTTTTCTTTAAGTGTTTGGTGGTAGGTGGGCGTTGAAATCCAGGTTGTACAATACATCGTTTCAGCATAGAAACCGCAATGTGTGCATCTGCAATAGTCCCGCTGCATGATCTTTGATGACAGATTAGAACATGTGGTTCGTGGATTTCTTACCAAGTATACTAATAGAGCGAATGGGGAGAATAAATTTTTACCAACGATTAATGTCAATTTATAGTATTTATTTCATTTTTCAATTTGTCTGTAAAACTTTAGGGAAAAAAAGCACCGTTTCTAATTTGCATCTTTGTTCCATTGCATTCGTATCTATATATAGCAGAAATATGACAATGTCCATTTCCACCCCTAATACCCTGAACACTCCATTCATTCTCTAAAGGAAGTCATACAATCAACTGTTTTTGCAAACCACACAGTGAACCTAATCAGGGAGTTACTTAGCGGCTAAGAAATTGATTAATTATTGTGTGATTCATAGATTATAGACAGTGGACAACATTGTTACCACAAAAAAACAACCTAATGAGTTTTATTCTTTGCGCGTTAGTGTGGCAGCATGCGCGCGCCTAAGCAAGATCAGATATTGCAAAATTGCTGATGCCCCATAGCTATTGTCTTTAGTCTGGATACAGAAATGTTACGATATTTCACGTGTACCATGGAGAATGTAAATGTTTAGGTGCATCATTTCAGTTTACGGCCACCATCTTATTTTAATGCAGCCATGTTTGTGTACGTGTGTGTGCGCGCGTGTGTGTGTTAGGGGAACCTTACAAATCCAAGTCTAAATCTTAGGCATCTGTATTTGGGAAACACCTGCTTAAATAAATCCAAATAACAGAACGAACAAGTAAAATAAATCACTAAGCAACAGAAATTGGAATGCGGGATTGAGCAACTTTAACCGTTGCACTTACCATAAAAAAAATAGAAATGCTGTTGTGACGGAAACACCACAACAAGCTAATTGATAAAAATCAAAAAGAATGTATAGACATTCTTATTAAAAAGAAAACCTAAATGTATGAAATCAAATAGGAATAAAACTATTCAAGATTCTTTTTCAAAACATGCAGCAGCTTGTGTGCATTTAACACAGAGGCGTATTCTTAACCAGTCAAAAAAATTTATCTTCAGCGGAGGCACAGTGCCTAGACAGTATACGGTGTGTGGAAACCACCAGCTCATTCAAAAGCCAAGCAATCTTCTTTACTTTTTTGAAAACTGCATACCACAGCATACTTGCCTCTAAACTCTGCTCTAAAACAGAGCATTTATACATTTACTACAAAACTGCTAGTTGATCCACTGCATCATTGAAGCCTTTACAAATCTGCCAATAATGCCAAATACTAGAACATGTTTAGTCCAGCCATTTTCCCAACAAGAGTCCAAGTGAATTTGCATTAAAAGTTGCAAAAATTCATAGATTCAACATAAAAAATGCCATCACCACATCAGACATCATATCAGACAGGACTTACAAGCAAATAAACTGAGAAAACCCAGTCTACATGTTTCCTTTGCTTTAGTAGAAATTTGCAAAAAAATTTAGTAATGTATGTAAAGGTGGAACATGGTGGCTGAGATTTGCTTGTAGCTGGAACGTTTAATGAGTAAACCTACCCAAACTCCTTACTAGAAGAACCACTGACAATGTTAACGTTCCAAAAGTGACACTCGCGCACACACCCCTGCCATTCACACACTTTCACCACTGAATACATTACCATTTCGGAGGAAACCATGGCTCCAGGCACAGCTCCGCCAAGTCCTTGGTGACCATCAAAATTCATCCTGGCCATGGGAAACTTCTGGTTGTTGGCACCAAAAGGCATATCTAAAAGATTTTAAAAAATTCTCAGCCCGGTTATACAGATGAACAGATAGTATTCTACAGTTAGCAAAGATCCTTAATGTGTAAGCACATTATCCAAAACATGAAATTCATAAATCACCTGCCAATCCAAGACCGCCAGAGCCCATCCTCATCTCCCTTTCCCTCTGTTTAAAAACAATTGCCAAGTTATTCCATTAGCTTTTGCGCTAACTGGTAATATTCCAAACAACATTCATTCTAATAGACTCACATTGTCCATAAAGCCACCCATTCTGTAAGACTCTTCACGCTTGCGTCTCATTTGTTCTTCAATTTCTCTCTGCCTCATCATTTCCTCCTCCCGTCGTCGACGCTCTTCCTCTTGCCTGCAAAAGTTATTATATATCTCTATAATGAAAAATTATATATCTTTTTATATAAGGTTTAATTTGCATGGTTCTTTGAATGAAAATCTAAAAAAATCAAGATCACCCAAAATAATCTTAGCACCTCTTTAAAAGGAGAAGAATAATTTCTTTACCTAAGCTGCATTTCCTTGCGTTTTTGCATTTCCTGATTGTGCATCTCTTCCATGCGTCGCAGTTCCTCTTGGCGCCTAAGAAGATCTAGGGAAAAAACTAAAAGATTTACATCAATGTTGAAAAAGGTAAAAACATACTATGGACACCAACAGACACTTGCCTTGTCTAAGTAGATTAGCTTGATGCTCATGGTAGGCATCATCCATTTCTGCCTCTAGTTTCTCACGAGCCTCACGAATATTTTTCTCCACCTGTTGCCTTTGCTGTTTCTCCATATCATCCAGAGACTTCCATCGCTGTGAATATTCAAATTCAAAAGTGCCTGGTCTGGCAAAACGTGGGGGCTGCTCTCTTTCTCTAAATAAAAAAAAAACCATTAATAGCGGTTTTACAAAATATGCATGTAAAACTCCACATCATGTACAATGAAGAGGAAAGGGGTGTCTCACTTTTGGTAATTTGGGTTCTTCTGAGCTAGCTTTTCTGGCAAACCGTCTTCATCATCATACTGTTCCATCAGCTCAACAACAACTGGACGAGGTGATCTGGTGGTTAAACAAACGAGAAGAGTGATAAAAAAAGAAACGATGAGTGCAGTAAGTATCTGGTGCGTCAAACAGCAAGATATCTTGTGTAACACAAACAGGGTGCTAATATCTAAATCAGCTACTGTTCATATTTTTAAAAAAATCATTAAAAAAGTTCTTACGATGTAAGAAGGAAGACCCCATCGTTGCACCGGTCGAGAGCTTTTCTAGCCGCTGGCTTAGTAGCAAACTCAACAATTCCTTTCCCAACTGAGCGCCCACGGTCGTCCACAATAACCACTGCCCTTTCCACCACTCCAAATTGTGAGAACGCTTCCTCGAGGAGCTCATTGGAGACGTATGGGGAAAGATTGCGGACAGATAATGCTGCTGAATGAGTAGCAAAGCGAACACGGAGTGGTCTACTTTTCATAGGTTTATCGTCCAACTCAGCCTTTGCGATTTCAGCTAAAGCCCGTGACTCCTGAAATCAAAGATTAAAAAAAAACTGTAAGCCTCTGGATGTTTAAGTTACAAAAAGAAAAATAAATAGTAGGCATCTTACCAGCCTTATGAAGCCAAAACCTTTGCTCTGATTGATAAAAATTTCACTGGGCTCCCCATACTTGGAAAACAATCTTCTGAATTCCTCTTCTGTAATGTCGTTGGGCAAATTGCCAATAAACAACCGACATCGCTGAGTGTAGGTTTTTTCCCCGGGTTTGCGTAGCATTGACAGTGACGCCTTCAATTCCTGAAGGAAAAAAAGTAGTCTCGCAGTTAGCGTTTGATTTACAGACAAAAAACCCGCAACAACCGCAGTATTTTGGGGGCCAACTTTCATAGACAAACATCGTCTATTGTTAATCGAGCAAGCCATCAATTCTAACACAATGGCTCACATCCTCTAGCATAAAAGGAAGAGAGTGTAGTAATGTCGAATACGAAACATTAATCTAATACTGTAGCCAACATCTTCATTTAACTAGAATTTATTTTCTTTAAGTTGAGGTCTGGTAACTCGTTATTGTATGGACCAAATAGTAGCCTTGCTTGGCCCAACAAAATGGCTGCGATAACGGGTACACGGGTACAATAATTCTTTAATATCTCCACACGGCCATGGAACACGCCATAAAAGACACTAAAGTAAAAAAAGTTACATACAACACATGGACGTTCTGGGTTGATTTCCTAATATATAAGAAATGTGTTTAAGACGGTTAACGCACTATAAACTTATCGTTCATTCGTACATCGACTGACAAACACGACTTAAACATGCCAAAGTTAGCTAAAACTGACGGGAAAAAACAAGAAATTCTAAATATACATACATAGTAATCAAGTAATTTTTAAATTATATGCTAACAATCTATTTCGCACCGTTAGTTAGCTCCAATGTAGCATCTTTGTTCAGTTAAACAAAATGGCTGCACAACTAGCATAACTTAAGTCAGAGTCGCGGCCCACAAAGAACAATACACGTATAATTCCTCACACAAACAAGGACAAAAAAAAAATCCATGGGCTAGTTTAGATGTTTAAAAAGGTTCAGATAACGTTTAGCATCTTCTCCGAAAAAGATTTTTCAGCGCTAGCTAAGCGTGTTAGCCAAGAACGCACGGATCACACAAACGGACAAACAGTCTTAAAAACAGTTTTTACCCGCGTTTCTTCGCTTTCAGTTGCACGCACGGTCTGACCGTCACCGCCCGCAGACTTTTGTCCGTGTATACCGACTGGTGTCTTCTGCTGATTTGGATTTTTCCGGCTCTGATTTTGTGGTGTTGATGGTTCTGGTTTTGTATTAACGATTTTCGGCGGGGGTGACTGAATCACTGGCGGTTGAGCCAATAGAGGCGGTTGTACTTGGATTGTTGGTTGTTGGGCCGGTGCTTTGTTCGGTGCATCGGACGGCTGTTGTTGTTGTTGCTGCTGCGGAGGTGATTTAATTTCGGGTTTTTGTGTACCATTGGGTCCTTCTTGTTTCTGTGGTGTACCCTGGTTCGCTTGATTTGGCTTATAACCACCACCACCACCAGGCTGTGGGCCACGGTTTTGAAACGGATGCTGAGGATTGTTTCGAAAATTTGGGGTTCCCATTCCGCCCCGCATTCCTCCTCCTCCTCCGCGTCCTCGCTGCTGAAATCCTCCACGATTCCTGAAACGGTCACGAGACATGGTTAACTAGTAGTTAATTTTCAATTCGAAAACTCGCTCCGAACCGCTTGTACGAACACGGTCTATAGTGCAGCCGATTCTCCTTCTGTAAACGCACTTCGTAAAATGGCTACCAGAGTCACACAACAAAAGGCTTCAAATACTGTGACGTGATTCAGTAACGGTACTTCCGGTAGAACGCCCCCTGAATATCTTTCGTTGGTTCCGCTGTACAGTTAAAAAAATATATATTATTTTTTTTTTTACCTAATATAAAACAAGTCCCAATTATGCGCCTCGCATAGTCACATAGACTTTAAATTCCCAAAAAACCCTCTTTAATAAATATATTTTTAATTTTTAACAATATTTTACCTCATTTTCAGAGGTCAGCTGGCTAATATTTGATACGCTATTTTTTGATATTTGCATAATTTCTCATTAAAAGTCAATCATGCCACAAAATAAATATAAATCAAATAAATCTTTAGCATAGGCTTCTTCCAGCTTTGTCAGGGACATGGACTAGGCATTACTGGAAATATATGAAAAAGGGAAAGGGATGGCTCGGTAGTAAGGTGTTGGAGTGATGCCAGAATTGTCGGCTTATTTCTGTAGGTTGTCTATTATCGTATTGTAACGTTATCATTAGGCGTCATTAGGCGTCTTATTACTGGTTTCTATAGTAATACTGTATTTGCTGAGCTAAACTTCTGTTAATTTAGTGTCGGTATATGTATGCATCATTGCAATTTTCAACTTTAAATATCACATCGATGTACATAATGTTGTCATAATCACAGTGGTTAGCACGGTCGCCTTAAAAGAAGTAGATCTATTCCCAGGCATGGGGTCTTTCTATGTTTTCGCCGCGGTTGCGTGGTTTCCTTTAGGTGACACCCTCCCCCCGTCCAAACACATGTACATTACGCTGATTGGTGACTAAATTGCCCATAGGAGTGAATGTGTGTGCGTGTGTGTGTGTGTGATTGTTCGTCTGTATGCGAAAACCAAACATTATGAAGCATCTGCTGCTACACAATACTCGCAATATACTGCAAACGCATCAATGACATAATAAAATACTTTGTTAGCACGCTGTTTAGAGAAGGGCAAGGAGAGATATTAGCAGCGAGAATTGAAGCCAGCATCAGATACATCAGAAATGGCAGGCACAGTGTAGAAAGAATGAGCTGCATTCAACAGGGCAGGCAGAGAACATACATGTGAGCTGATGCCAAGAAAAAAATGAGTGACTTGTTTATTGAAAGAATCTGGAATCCCAGCAAAGATGCCTCTAATTTGCCAAGAAGTTTAGAGAAGTCCATCCTGCCACAAAACAAATCTACTCAAAACAAAAGCCCAGAAATAAGCAATAGCCTTGATATATCTAAGCATATCTGATAGTATCCGAGATTTAGTGGGAAAGACTCTGCTTAGACACCACTCACCCTTTTGTGCAAGTGGCAATATAAGCTTTTAATGCTCTGACCAACAGATGAAACTCAGCGTGCTGGCATCGCACACTTAACAGTGGGGAAAATCGCAGTCTGTCCCACTATGGGGAAGGACAAGCCTTGGTCAGCTTGTATTTCTGCAATCACCGACCCCCAGAACAAACACTGTTCACAGAGAACAGGAGAATCGCTCCCATGTGCATAGCTATTGCTAGAGGAAGCAAAAGTGCTGTCTTTAGCTAAAGCTTTTTAATGGCTATTGATACCATAAACTCAAAGAAAGGCTGGGAGAAATCTTCCAGCATCATTTCCAGGCCTCAAGGTGCTACTAATAGGAGGAGGGGCCAAGAGGGTGACGCTTCAATGCCCCTGTGAGAAATCTCACCACTAGTGCATGCTTTGTGATTGAATTATCTATGGTGTTGCAAATAACACCATAGATGATCAATCGATCACCAAGCATGTGCTGGTGGAGAGATTTCATCCATGAGGCTGCAGTATGCTTCAAAGTAGCGATATAGCCATCTATCTCCATGCTACTCTTTACCCATTTTTTGTGGCTGTTACACTTTGATTTGTGATCGATTGTACCAGTAATGAGCTGTTCAATGATGTGACTCAAAGCACATTTGTACGTTGTTCTGGATAAGAGTGTCTGCTAACTGCTGTAAATGTAAATCTCATGAATGGTACTTGCCTTTTATTTAGCATGCAGTATGCACGGGTGAAAGTGCAGAGTGTCCAGCTATTTTAGCGGGCCTGAAACAGGCACACATGTAGACTCCACAGCTCTGGGCTGGAAAGACAGATTGTGACTTCTGGCAGTAAGGCAGTAAGCTTTTCCTGAAGTATTTGGCTGAGGAGGACACTAACAGCTCCCTCACGTCTGGTTCAATTAGTTTGGGTCTATGAGAATCAATGATGTGCTCTCTTTTAAGATCTTAGCTAATGTCATGGTCAGGATTTTTACCGGGGGAACACCTGGTCACTAAACCCAGTGGGAAGTAAGACAGCGAGAAAAATAGCTGACACTGTGCGATTTCGCTCATTCTTAAAGCTGTTAAAGATGACGTGGACTGACTTAGGATGCAGCCTTTACTTTTTTTTTGCCCTCCGGGAAAGTAAATCTGCGCTCTGGTTCAGATGACCAGAGTTGTACACTGCTCTGATGGAGAACAGATTGCAGAGGTGTGCAGAATATCCAAAATACAAATACAAAAATACTCAAGTAAGCATAAAAGTAGCTAAACAATTAATTAATCTAAACAATTAATCAAATATGAGTATCTCGATTATTAAGGTACCAGTTCCCTCTGATTGACAGAAAGTAAAACCTCTGAATTTTAAAGTACTTGGCTTGTTTTTACTTGGCGTGTTTGCGCCACCGTGCCGCCCTTAATTAATTAATAATTTAGATTAGATTTGACCAATATTTGCATACATGCATCACTAATATTGAATTGAATAAGGCATAACTTGAAATGTAGTTAATAGCATTGCAAAACACATACAATGTACGGCTAGTGCAGCAAAAAAAAGTTAAATCCTGGACATTTGGGGCTATTTAGAAATCCACCATTTTCAAGTCCAAGAACCTAATGTTCAGGAGGATGTATGGTCACCCTACAATAGATCATTTGTTGCCCAAAAAGGGGTGCCTGTCAAAAACATTAAATAAAGATTATTAATAGTTAGGTTTCATCTGCTTGTCTTTCGATGATGTTCTTATACATACTAATAAGATTTGATTAATATATTGTTTTGGATTAAAAGAACTGTTGTTTTACAGTGTCCTTAATGACTTTTAGAGTTTGTGGTTTCTTTTTATAAACATGATTGAAAAAATAACTGCTGCATTTTCCTACTTGGCATAAATTTAGGGTTTAGTTTAGGGTCAGCTGTTGTAGGTCATATCTCTCTCCCTCTGGCTAGCTGTGAAAAAGTTTCAGTGCCTTATGTAGTCAGTGAGAAGTGTAATATCTTGAAATTCTTGCTTGGCAACATTTGTACCTCAGTTTTTATAAAAAGTGAAGTTTAAGGAGTTGTTAGTGAAAAATGTGTTATTTTTTAAATTTTAAATTATTTTTTTTTTTAACTATTACATTTTTAAAAAAACATTTATTTATCTTCTATATCCCTTTACTCCCTAACTTGGGGTCACAGTGATTTGTTTGAGCCTATCCCAGCTCTCTGAAGGGCGACTGGCAGGAGGTGTACATCCTGGGCAGGTCCCCAGTCCATCACATACCTATACACACACTCTTACGGCCAATTTAGAATAAACAATCAGCCTTTCAAAATTTGCTTCCCAAGAAATTTACTTGGGAAGCAAATTTTGCTAAATGGTTCCAATATTACAAAAATTCGAGTGATGTTGCTCAGGGGTAGCAGAAAGACTGCCACTGGATCCCAGGTCAATTCAGAACAAAAAAAGATTAAAAAAATTACTTAAGATTTTTCTTGAAACTGATGTAGGCTGCAAGTGATGTGATGAAAGAAAAAGCATGAAATATTTGCAGTAGACGAGGTGTCGCAATTTTTAGGAGCAGTCGCTCTTTTTGCTCCAAGAGCATGACATGAAACACCAAAAACATTCCAAACTGTACAACCACTTAAAACATGAAATAAATAATGGAACACCAATGTTGGGGCTAAAAGGTTAATGGGACGTATATGTCTTTTATTTTTAATGAATAAGCATATATTATAAAATTGTAATAGGGGTTGCAGGGTTGTGGAACAAATGCAAGCTGCTATAAATCACATAGTGAACACCAAATGCACCCAGACACAATATCCCACAGGTATTCACCAACATCTATTAACAATGAAATGAAAATTATTTTGAGAGGATTATGAAATGGACACAGTTCTAAGACATGTCCACTGACAACAACTTGATTATTATGAAGGTAACAATTTCAACAAAATTTCACTGCCATACATCAAGGCAGCGATTCTTTAGAATAATGTCCTTTAAAAATGCATGGAGTGTTGTGGCTATGTAATGCTAATAAGCCAGGCATGAAATATTAAACCTTCACTAAAAAAAGAGAACACGCATCAAAAAAAATAGATTCTATTAGCTGATGTGGAAAGAATGTATGTAAAACACATGCGTTAATGGAATTGATTTGATGAATCGTTTCTGCCTAATGCTGCCTGGATATTTCCACATGAACTAACTGTCAAATGAATAAATGCTGTTTCATAACAAAAACATTTTAATTTCAGATTGGGATTTATCATTTTATACACTTTATATGGACATAATTAAATGATCAGTTCTCTCATTAGTTACATACTGAGTGTTAATATTAATAGGCACTAGTGTTGCATTTTCCTCATGGATAAATAGATTAATCAATCATTCATCTTCTATACCCGCTTACCCGCTCATAACTAGGGGTCACAAGGAGCTGCTGGAGCCTATCCTAGCGCACATAGAGAGGCTGGGGTACACCCTGGACAGGTCGCCAGTCTATCGCAGGACCATACACGCTCACATTCACTCCTATAAGCAATTTTCAAAAAGAGTCCACACAGAAAGACCCATTGCCAGGGAATTGAACTTGGGACCGTCTTGTTGTAAGACAACTGTGCTAACCAATATGCTGCCCCAGATTAATCATAGATAAGCATTAATATTGTAAGCAGCAGAGTATTGTTTTAAATAGATTCTCATTTTATTATATTTGAATTACACAAATCATGGTTAGGGCGGCATAGTGGTGTAGTGGTTAGCACGGTCGCCTTACCTGGGTACTCCGGTTTCCTATCACAGTCCAAAAACATTAGCATTAGGTTTATTGATGATTTTAAATTGCCCATAGGAGTGAATGTGAGTGCGAGTGGTTGTGTGTGTGTGGCCCTGCATTAGACTGGCGACCTGTTAAGCTTCTGCCAAACCTTGGCTATAACAGGACTTGTTTATCAACCAATGCTCATGCTCCAAGCCCAAACAAGCCACATAAAGCTCATGCTTGCTTATAATAATTTACATGAACGAAAACATGCATTACTTAAAATGTGGCCTTATCATCGATTTGCTCTTGTTTTGGGAGATTTCTAAAGACAGAAAAATCAGAAAGGCATGCACACGCTGAAGAAAAAGAAGCCTATTATAGGGTTGCTGAATTCATCTATTCATGCTTTCTGGTCACTGACATGTTGCTCTCCATTTGGACTGATTGCACCCATGCTTTAGACTTTACAGACTGCGTTTAAGTGTTGCAATAGCGGTTTGACACAGTGTCCAGTTTTTGATAAAGTACGATTTTTCACATCTTTTGCCTTGTAATAATTCAGGCAGTCCAGAACCACTGTAACAAAGCAAATTAATGGCACTTTTTCCTTCTTAGTATGCTTAGGACTTTCTTGCACTTTGGTTATTTTAGTTGTAGTCCTACATGTCACAAGTTCTTAAGGCCACATTCGATGTTCAGTGGTGGCATCAGCACCTTCTAGGTCCACAACTGGCCCCACTTGGAATTGTTTCTTCCTACAGGAAACTTGGTCGCAGTAGCTAGTCCCACCATTGGTGGTTCATCTTTGGTCCCTGCTGTCCTTGGTTAAAACGACCATATTTTTAAACATGAAACATGTTGATTCTGTTAAAATTTGTAAAGTACAACACATGAACCTTTAATACACCACTAAATGAGCGTTTAACACACTTTTTGCCAAAAGTTTGTGGTCACCTGACCATCAGATCCATTTGTGGTTTCCAAACTGTTACAAATATGGAAGCTATGAGAAACAAGATTGTTTGGCACAAAGTCCTGATCTTTCACAGCTTTATACATAGCTTTTTATGTCCAAAGCTTTTCTAAAAATGCTTGTTCTTTTTTTAGAGCAGTCAAAGGTTTAGGATGTTGCCTAAGGGCTCAATATTTTAAATGCTCCCCAAAGCTTCTGATTTGGTCAAGAAAACCAGCTGCTGTCAGCAGTAAGCTGATGCTACCACATGATGGCTCTGTCGACTCGTGGCAGAGAAACCGATAAACGCCATATTGTTTCTGAACATAGATATTAACATACCTTTTAATTATGTACATTTCATTTATATTCATGCTTGTCACCACAGCTGTTCATATGTTGCAGTCTGAAAATAAACTCTAAATTAAAGTCACAGAGCTTGCTTACACACATCAGGTATTTACGACGGTTCTTTGCTTGGTGAATGAATGGCTTTCTGCTGGCTATTGTGAGGGGTTTCTGATAAATAATCTCTCTGATTAGATTCCTAGCAGAAACTGTGTCTTACTCAGAGGAACACCTGAAGAACTAGTGGAGCTCTTATACCCACCAAGCGCCACCAAGTTACCACTGCTAAGTGCCTTAACCCCTGATGGCTTAATTGTATGAAGAATAAACAAGATAAATGCCAGTTGTTCTGGACAAGTTGTTGAAATGTAAATGGATGACTGGTTAGATGAGAAGATTTGGGTTTTATTGACCCAGAGATGTGTTTTAGTACTAAAAGCCTTTAGGTGTCACATCTACTTTTTACAGCACAGTGAAATTCTTTCTTCACATATCCCTTCTTAGTAAGCTGGGGTAAGAGCGCAGGGTCAGCTATGATGCAATGTCCCATGGAGCAGTAGGAGTTGATGGTCTTGCTCAAGGCCCCAATAGTAGCAGTAATAGGGCTTGAACCCAGGTTTTCCTGAACTTCCTTGGTGATAAGGCTTGAACCCAGGTCTTCTTAATCTTCTGATCAGCAACTATAATGTGTAATGGTTTGGTAGTTGGCCCAACCTCAAATGCTTCTATATGGCATAAAAAATATTATAGTTATATATAAATTAATGTAACTGTTCTGCCATTGTATTTTTATTGTAGGTGAACTTTTAGTAGACCTTTGAACATTTGATTTATTGAGCTATGGATTCAATTTTTACTAATACACTCAGAACATTCAGATGTTTCAGAGAAATGTTGTGCCATTGTCACAGTTCTTGTTTGGACATTAAAATACATATGTTCATTCATTTAACATACCCGTTTATTCCCTAACTTGGGTTTACTGCAGCCTATGGAAGTGCACATAGGGTGAAAGGCAGGGGTAGTGCGAATTTAGATGTTTGAAAACATTGAGCTGCAGAAATTATTTGCAAGACTTTAATTAATTCATTTATTTTTATGAATTAATTCATTCATTCATTCATTTATCTTCCCTAATTCAGGGTCACTTGGGTCTGCTGGAGCCTATCCCAGGGCGAAAAACAGGAGCCGTACACCCTGGACAGGTTGCCAGTCCATTAAAGGTCCACAAACACTCTCAGACTCATTCCTATGGAGAAATATAACATCACCATTCAACCCAAACCATTTTATCAGACTATGTGGAGAAACGGGAGAACCCGAAGTAAACCTATGCAAGCCGGAATCGAACCCTTGTTGCCGTCAGTGCAGATTATGATTTAGAGGAGTTTTCCTCTTTTTCTGTTTGCCTATGTGTTCTAAAAATGGACTGTTATCAGGTCAATTCTAGATTATAAAAAAAAATTAAATACTCTGATATGTAGCATTTACTTCCAGAAGGATTTTTCAGATTCTTTCAGTCAATTTTTACAATTTTTCAACAAAAATATTCAGCACCCTAATCAGCAGCAATGCTTGTTGATGATAGTATCCTTTTAAAAGAGCTTTTCAGTATTCATTGATGATAACGTGTAATGCAATCGGATTTGTCTTCAGTAAATACACCACTTTAATTCATCAAAACACCCTTAAAATTCAGCTCATTTGTATAACTAAAATGCAGCATTCCGCTTTTCTTTGTCAACAAGTTTATTCTACAAGAAATTATTTTCTTTGGTAAGTATTAGATTAGATGTAAAGCTGATCAAAGTTATATCTGTGGCAAGTGGTTAATGGTGTTGCCTAACTGTATCAAAAACCACCAAGTCACTGTATAAAAATGTCTCCTAAATACTGTAAATGTAAAAGTTAAATAAAAGAAACATTAAAAAAATATTAGCATAACAAATTGCTTGTATTTTCAAAATATAAAACTTTTAGATGTCACTCTGTCGTACTGCACACATTCCAGAAGTTGCAAACTTTAAAAGAACTTTCAAACATTTCACCACACTTTCTAAGTATTCAAAAATGTATGCATCTGATGGCATCTGAAAGGTTTAATCTTTTTTCAGGATCACAGCTGCCACCACTTCCTGCATTGCTAAACAGAGTGGGTGAGATTCAGTTATATTCGAAGCAAAGTGAGGTGAGATCTCAGCATTAAAGTTACATTGTGCCCTGTGGCATAAGGCAATGTATTGCAAAATACTTAATTTAACTGTTTATGCTGGAGGACAAAGTGTGTATCACAAATAGTGAGGATCACAAATTGTCAGTAAAACCAAAACACCTACCTACCATTGAACATTGTTTTACATTTTTTAATGTAAAAAATGAATGTATGCGAATGGTTTATTTGTGTGTCCCTTCATCCACATTAAGTTGGAACATAAAATAAGTAAACTAAATCTCAGAAATACCCCATCAAAAAGTTTGAGTATCTTTTTTATTATTTTAAATTTCCTAATAGAATAGGGTTTTGATAAAACAGATTTCACAAAAACAATTTTGAAGAAGAAACAAAAATAGTTATAAATGACTTGGTAATAAATGTCAAATATCGAAAAACTGAAACTTGATGAGTAGGCGGTGCAGTGGCGTAGTATTTAGCACTGTGCCTCACAACAAGAAGGTCCTGTGTTCGATTCGGGGCACTGGGTTTTCTGTGCGCTGTCCGCGCTTGTGGGTTTCCTCTGGGTGTGGTGTGTGTGACCCCGCGACCTGATTTAGCGGGAATAAGCGGGTATAGAAGATGAATGAAAAAATTAATGAAACTTGATACATTTTTTATATGTAAATTTACAAACATCCCTGATGAAATTTCAAAACATCTATGTCTAATATTAATTGTAATAATCTAAGTTTTAACTTACTGATAAATTAGTTGAATTGACAATTGTAACTGGGAATTAAAACTGCTGTATTGTCATCTGTGAAACAAACTGTTTCTCTTTTATTCTGAATAAATATAACTGTTTGGATGAAGCAAAAACAATAAGAAGACTTATTAATAAAATTGTATTTTTGTTTTTAAATTAATTGTTTAATAATTTATAATTATAGTTAGTACTTTCATTCATTTATATTTACATTTTCTATAACCGTTTATTCCCTTAGTTGGAAAGTTGGTACTTTACTCAATATACAGTTCTATGTCTTAACATGTCAAGAATTTAATCCCAACTTTGAAGTATTTCCAGACCAGCTGCTCCACTAACTTACCAAAGAGAAAAGCATCTAATTTGCAATACTAAAATAGTCCATTTTAAAAGCCAGTCTGTTAAAACAATAAAAAATGTGAACTATTATAACCATAGTTCATTGAAATAAATAGACTAATTTCCTGCAAGCTAATTATTATTCATGACATGTTTCTTTCTTGTAAACTGCTACCAATCTACACACTGTTTGCTGGTTTAGGCATGTTAATTTATAGCACATTACGTGTTTGAAGTGCTTATCTATAAAACCAAACATAATTATCATGTAAGACCCAGTTGTAAATGTGAGGCAAAATACTTGTTAACGCACCAATTAAAACCTTACAAAGTATAAATAGTGCCAGACGTGTTTGTATACTACAAATAATGAGCTTGAGAAAGAAAAGATTTGATTGACCATGCGGTTGCAGTGGCTTGCTTCTATAAAGTAGATCAATTCTTTCACTGTTTTGCCATTTAATGGTCAAAAAATAGCAAATAGATGTCAAAATAACATGTAACATATACCCATGTATGTGCATGATGGTTATTGCAGTTAAGACATTATTTATCTTTTATTATCTTTTATTTCTTTGTTACTTCTTTACATAATATTCGATTCTGACATTAACACTCAAAATCCAACGATTGGTCAGAAGACTCATGTTTGGCTGAGTGTGGATGAAAATCCTGCTTACAAAGAAAGAAAGAAATTGAGGTGGTGAGAGCTGTGCAAATTGTACTAACACATTCCCTAGGGCAACTGGACTCCAGTACGGTGTTAAAAAAACAGCCCATTACGATCTTCTTTAGTGATCGACACCCCCCAAAAAAAGAGCACCAAGCAATTTGAGAGCACACCAGAGAATGGCTTTTTTTGGCCTTCACTTTACTGTTATTTGATAAGCGTATCCTCCAGGGTTTACGCCTAGAATCTACAATCACCTTATTTTATCAGAATGGCAGGATGGTGGCTTAGTAGTTAACGCTGTTGCCTTACAGCAAGAGAATCCCTGGTTCGATTCCAGGCAGGGTTTTTTTCTGTGTGGAGTTTTCATGGTTTTTCTGTATTCAGATGTTTACTCTGGGTACTTTGGTTTTCTCCCACAGTTCAAAAACTTGTATGTTAGGTAAACAAGTCATCAGGTTACAACATGTTTTTATGTTTTTACTTGTGCGCTTCAAATCTCATTCATCGTCATCTTCCAAACCTTTTGGGGTCACAGGGGTCTGCTGGAGCCTATCCCAGTGCACATTGGGCGAGAGGCAGG
>JAOTQW010000009.1:6084032-6097033 GCA_026260075.1 Sisor rabdophorus
TGTCTGTGGCCCTGCGATGGACTGGCGACCTGTCCAGGGTGTACCCCCCTGCCTTTCTCCCTATGTGCGCTGGGATAGGATACAGCAGACCACCGTGATCCCGAGTTCGGAAATAAGTGGGTATAGAAGATGAATGAATAAATGAACACTTGCTGACAAAGTCTCTTTTAACTGTAAAGCTAGTTTCAAGCCCACTACATTCTTGATGTAGAGCAATCTATGCAATTGGTATTTGCACCACCACCACCACCAATAACCTCCAAATACTGCTAAATAGCAGTGTGTCAGCAGAACTTATTCTTCCTCCAAAAAGGGGGTTAGACAGTTAAGTAACACAGAGGAACATAAAATAATGCCTTCCAAACCAAGCCAATAAGTAAAAAAGTGTTTTAAAGCAAATAGCTAAAAACAATTTAAAGGCATATAATTATTTGTACTATTACAGAGAAAAAATAGAAAGATGAAAATGACATTCAATTAATTTTTTTTAGATAGACAAAACAAGCCTATTTTCTCTTTATGCTTTTTGTAATAATTGTTTGAAATTAGATGTATGTGAATAAGCAAGATAAGCACAACTTTTGATTTAACCTCATAACATCTTACCTTTAAATTCAATAGTCTACATTTTTGCAATTTGTGCAAATCATCCACAAAATGTATTAGTCAGCATGAAAAGAAATATCTATACAATACGGGAGACAAATTCTGGTGTCTTGTCAATACTGTATGTATAGTGGTCTTTCAAATTATAGACATGAATGCTTCATAAATTAATTTAGCTTAATTTTGTGCATCAGCAAGCCTTGTATTTTGTGCAACTTGTCTCAATGGAAGGACTGGTCCCAATGGGGAAAATGCAACTTAAACGGTATGTAACCTAAACACTTATAACCTTTGCCTTAAAAATGGCCAGTACCTAAATATCAACCAATGTCTGACTTCCAGTATATCTCTAGCCAGTTGCCCAGGCCCATAAAGCAGATTCTTGTCAGGGAACAAGCCAACTATTTGTTGTGGGGAAACTGATCCTTGGCGAGTTCCATAGTCAGAGCCTCATGGGAGATCTTACACCCTACACCCAATCCAGTATGATCTTTGGGGAAGGGATGGCCTAGTGGTTAAAGTGCTGGACTGATACCAGAAAGACCGGGGTTCTATTCCCAGCACCACCCATCCACCACTGTGGGCTTCTGAGCAAGGCCCTTTACCCCAATTGCTCAGTTGTAAGTCACTCTGGATAAGGGGTCTGCCAAATGCTGTAAATGTAAATTGTCTGACAAGCATAACTCACATAGAAGTGTCAAATGACTGCAGTGGTAGCCAGCATTTTTGAACTAAGTTCATGCTAATTCTTTGGTTGGTTTTTGGTGAAATTTTTTTACAGTACAACTTAAGACTAGGTGCTATAATATTTTTAGGAATGGTAGTAGAGTTCCTAATGGAATGCTTTTTGGCTAGTGCAATATTTCTTAAAAAAAATTAAATAATGCTGAGTGACAATAACTTGCTGTTGACCTGTTTGCCCTTCTTTTTTGTTCATAACACTTTTCTAGGATCAAGCTTCTCTGCTCTTGGGACAGAGCAATAACTTAGCTGTTGTCTGACTAGGCCTTGAGTACTTAAAAAGCTTCAGGCTGCAGGCAGAGCTCTTCTCTTCAAGGTTGTGCTTTGAAAATATCACTGATAAGGGAGAATCAGATGTGAGGGAGGGTAGGGGCATTACGTTTTTTACTACAGGTCTGAGACAGTGGCTCTTATTGTTGATTGTGTGTGTGAGGCTTGGAAAGAGTTAATTTATTGCAGATTATTTTATATGAGTCATATCTGCAGTATCATGAATTAAGTGTATGTATTTTTGTGTGTATGAGTGAGTATGAGAGCGAAAGATAGATAGAAAGAGAAAGAGTGGGGGGACATTTGTGATGGATAAGCATCTAGGGTATACATTCAATGTCACAACTTTGTGGTGGTTAATGTTCTCCAGTTCAGAGCTATAAATTCACACTTATTTATACCAAGGGGCTAATTAAAGCAGCCAGTTCAAGTTCTGGCATATTTTTTTTAAGCGAAAGGGACCTAGAGAACCTATTTGTCTGGTTTTAAAGCCCAAAAGATCATCAAAGTCTTTGCTCTTTAATTTACTACAATATAAACTAACTTTAGTGTCTGTTATTGTTAAGGCATAATGGAAAAGAGTACAATCAGGATCTAATAGATGCATGGATAGAAAGTGTGTTAAATAACCCCCAACTGATTATAGGGTTAAATATAGCTGTCTTCTGCAGCATTGAGCATATGATCCCATATAACATTATTGAGAACTGGATTTCTACAAAATGTCAAAACTAATTTTAAATTCCTATTAGTCAAAATGTCAAAACTAATTTTAAATTCCTATTAGCATTAGAGGTTGAGGTGTTGGAATGCTGATTGGAAGATTGTGGGTTTCATTTCTAAGACCAGCAAGCTGACACTGCTGGACCCCTAAGCAAGGCCCTCAACTGCCAGTGAGGTAGAAAAATAGGATGAATGTAAGTCGTTCCACAGAGGACCCTTTTGCATAAGTCTTCCACAGAACCACATGTCGATGGATCTCCAACTTACCGGAAAATAAACCGCAAACATGTCTTACCCTCCCCCATTTTCAGCACTGGAGCCCCCCAGGGTGTTCTGAGCCCACAGCTGTACCAACTATACACAGAAATGGTGCTAGGCCAACAATCTCTTTTTAAACATTAGTAAAAGAAGATGACCGTAGACTTCAGCATGAAAGCAGGCAGGAGAAAAACTATCAGCCACTCATGTGTATTCACCACAGGTGCCATGGCCATTAACTATTGATGGTTTAAAGGCCTGGTGTTAAGTACGTGCTTGCTAGCACAGCCCTAAGTACCAGTTCTCTTAATTGAGGTAATTAAAAATTTGCTTCAATCCAGAGCTCCAGGCACAAAAATGACCAAAAATGGAACCAATTTGATTCATTATTCTGAAATATAAAAACTAGCTATGCTCCTGGGTATGTAGTCAATTGTACTACTAGTCAATGGTGCATGTACTATACATCCACAGAGCCGCCCCATAAACAAATTAAGACCAGCTAATTTGTCTCTTTTGATAAGTCCGGTGGTCACTAAACAATAAAAAGATCCAAGGTTATAAAATGGCATTCCCTTAAGATTTTTAATGCAACAACTTGTGTCCTCGGGGAACCATGGTTACATACCTACCTTTAGAAGTTTTCTTTTCTTTATTAAAAAAGTTTAGCATGCAAATGTGCTAATGCATAAATATAAATGTATTTGTTTAATACTTGTTAGATTATAATTTTATATAGATGATAGTTTTTTGTATTTTCTATGTCAGCTGCACGTTATCCTCTTTGTTTTTAATTTTTTTCTCTTTGTTGGTGTTCCACCTATCCTGTCCCTTTCCAAATGTGTGATATGAGCTTAAAAGCCATATCATGCTTGCGTTTTCTCTAAGGACATCACAGTACTGTTTTTTTTTTTATTCGTATTGCATACAGAACATACTAGGCTATTTTCTCAACTGATAGGCCCTCCAATCAGGGCAACTTTATCTTTCTAACACTCAGAATTTAACTCCCAGCACAGCAGAAAGTCATTTTAATTCAACAAAATGTGTCAGAGTTGCACCATCAGCTATTTTAGTCACTTACTTTTCACCGATAGGGCACATAGATTTATGAGATGGGGGATAGCAATTTGCCTTATAGCTACAATTAGTCACAATCTGATCCTCATTCTATATACCAAAAAAGATATATACCAAGAAAAATATTTTTTTCTAAAGCAACAAAATTGAAATCATTCTTAACATGTAGAGGTGAGCAGATTTATCAGATTCTAGACTGCTAATCTAGAAATCCCAGGATCTAAATGGTTCATTAAATTCTTTACACTGCCTTTTGAAGCACCTTTCTAGGACCAGTCTTTATCAATACCTAAGCTGAAGTTATATTAAAAAGGTATATTAGTTGTCATGCTGACAATTCGTTAGGATTTAAGGATAAGCAGAAAATGTGTTTACATATAAAAATTGAAAGACCCCTTACCCGAGAATTGAACCCAGGACCTTCTTGTTGTAAGCCAATAACCACTACTATAAAGCTTGAAATATAGTTAATAAATGTACTTAAATGTTTAAAAGATAAAAGACAACAAGAAAACATTTAAACATTTTACATAATTTTTTAAATAAGAAAAGCTGATAAGAATTATTCATTCATGCATTCATTTTCTATACCTGCTTATTCCCGAACTCTGTCTCATGGAGGTCTGCTGGAGCCTATCCAGGCGCACATAAGGTGAGAGGCAGGAGGTAGTTGCTGGACAGGTCGAAAGTCCATCACAGGGCAACACGCACACAACCACACACACTCACACCCACTACCATGGGCAAGTTGAAGTCACCAATGTTTTTGGACCAGGGGAGGGAACCGGAGTACCCGGAGTACCACGCCGCCCTCTAATAAGAATTAATACAACTTAATTTTTGTGATGCATTGTGAGATTTTTTGAGGGAGTGAACAATCCAGTGCACTTAAAAGGTGTGGTGATTTAAAGGAACAGCTTAAACACTTCCTAATCAGTGCTCTGCCTACTAAAATAAGAGAACAGATTAGGATGCAGACATAGATTTTGGGTGATACTTTTAGTGTGCTTTTGTGCCAGACGTAACCAAACATTTGTTTTAACGATATTTTTTATGATATTTCTTCTTGTATTTCTTCCTTGCTACCTTATTTGCTACAACAAAATAAATCATTACAGCCATCTGTAGACTTGACTGAGTCCTGACACATCATCCACATGTTGCATCCATGTTGACTGTTGCTGGCATTTTTACTGTCTCCAACTGGTTTAGACAATTCTTTTTTTAATTAAATTAAGAAATTTGAGAAGCTGTATCCTTGAACTTTTGACAGACAATCTCAGTAGCAGTGGTTAGCTTATAAATGAACCTTGGTGTGATGCATCTCTTTATTTTATAGCTGAGAATGTTATGCATCTTTAATTACAATTAATTTCCATTGTACAATTAAAAGGAAGTTGAGCTATTAAGAGTCTATTTGTACATTGATTATAACAACTAAATAGCAACTGATGGGCTAGTGAAGCTGAGAGTAAAACTGACTGGCAGCTCTTTCTGTGCTCTATAACTTGTTAATTAGACTTTCATTTGTTTATTCAGGGGAAAAAAAGGCTTTCTATGTCTGAGTGAAATGCCTTCAATTTCCAGTCATTACCAGTGAGGCATGTTCCTACAATTAACTGGTGAATTATTTATCAAGATAACTACAATATACATATGTAATTTCCTCATGATTGTCTTCTAGACTTTGACGAAGTGTTTAATATGCTTGTTGGGATAAAGAAATATGAGTATTATAGAACAGCATGATGGCGGATAAATACTATTTGTGGATATGTATGTTTACCCTACCCTGTTATACACACTTCATATGCTGGGCTATTCATTATAAAGTTATATTTTTGTATAATTACTGGTTTTATTCTGCTATTCAGCATACTTATAGTTTGTAGTACATTAACTAATAATGCTATAGTAGACAGTGGCTGGAAACAGAAATACCTATAATACAAATGAATATTATTTTTATTGAATTGCTAGACAGTTAATATATTTTTGATGTTGTTCCTGTTACAGTTACCATTATAATGATGTCACACAACTGCACATACTCTTAGACTATGCATTGCCAATTTTCGTTAACAGAAATATAAGGTACGTCTGCTGGAGCAGGAACAACAGTCCTCAGGCCATGACAACAATGCACCTAATGGAGTGCTAGTGATGATAAATCATAGCATGAAACCTGTTGTCAAGACAGTATAAAATGAGCAGATCCATAACTTATAAATTAACACTAAAAATGGACACTTTAAAAAAGTTTTTAAAAATAAACTAGTTTTTGAAAAAATTCACCTATACAAATGTTTGTAAATTACATAAACATTTCTAAATAGAAAACCATCTTCATTAGTAGTAATTAAATGTATGTATGTAATTATTTATTTAGTTTTATACAGCATTTTAGTTATTCTACAGTACTAAAGAATACTTTGTAGATAGGTTAAGTATAAAATTAAAATATCTAATTATAAAATAAAACAGTTGAAAAATTTTTTTATCTCCCTTATCTCTTATGAACCTTATTTTACTATTTTACTAACCTATAAGGCTACTCCTCAGCCTTAAGAAATAGGCAGCATAAGAAACCTAACTTAAACAATCAGAAGAATCATTAAGGTGATCACAAAACAGTCATTATACTATCTGTTTCAAAGATACATGAGTTATGAAGAATTGTAAGACAGTGCCTGGATTTCTGTACGCCATTCTTGCAGGAATGTTGAGGGAGAGCCTTTGCATGCTGTTTTACGATTGAGAGATTACCGTGAAGAGAACATTTATTAATTTATCTTTTATACCCACTTATTCCCTAACTCTGAGTCTGCTGGAGGGTCTGCTGGAGCCTATCCCAGCACACAGAGCGAGAGGCAGGGAAATATGCTGGACAGGTCGCCAGTACATCGCAGGGCCAAACATAGACAAACAACCATACACACACACACTTACATTCACTCCTATGGGCAATTTAGAGTCACTAATCAACCTAATGTACATGTTTATGGACTGTGGGAGGAAATCCACGCAGGTGCAGGGAGGACTTGCAAACGGGAATCGAACCAGCGACCATCTCGCTGTAAGGCAAATGTGCTAACACTACACCACCACGCTGCCCCCAAAGAGAACACTTACCAAAAAATAATTGGCTGACATTTTTTTTAGTATTTAATTTCTCATGTATTTAATTTCTCACACTCTTGTGCTTTTTCATTCCCTTTCATTTCTGCTTAGAAACTTTAAAAGCTGAACACTTATCTGGAGCTAAGACCCAACATTGCTTATATCGACCTAAACCAGCCCTCCTGATGGTAGTAAACTAATTAAATTGATAAGAACAGCAGGAATTAGTCAAAGAGAAAAATAATAGCAAAAGGTTTTACGAGTGTTAAAAATACAGAAGAAAAAATGTTGCATTTAGATTTAAATTAGGACATGCTATTTATTGCTAAAATACAACACAAATTTTGTATTTTAAGGGATGACTGGCAACCCTATTCTTTAGGCAAACCACAATTCACTGCATTTACATTGTATTTGTTATATTAGTTACCTACCAAGCATTGCCTTTGCATTGATGCTAATTTTGTATAACAAGCTCAAAACAACCTCCAAACGATCTTTCTAAACAAACCTTTGGTTTACCAGCACTTGCAAATGCAATTTTTTTACTTTTCCTTTCTTCCAAACAACTGTTAGCAAAACAGAAAAAATGCTTACTTAAATAAAATTTTAATTCAAAGTTTATCTGGCACATACAGAATCAAACATTGTGTGATATGCAGTAAAATGCATTTGTTTAAGCTTTCACGTGGCTGATTACATATCGCATTTTTTACACATTTCACAATGTCATTTATTTCTAATGTAGATATGTAGAAACCACAGGATTAGTTTTTTAAACACCACTCAAATACTGAAGCAAATAAGTAGGCTATGTTTAGAGAATTTAGCTTAAGTTTTTCCCCATTCTGAAAATTAATTATATTGATGCAGTTGTATTATTTAATGTATTGTACTGCAGCCACCACATGATTGGCTAATTGTTTATTTGCTAGTATGTGAACTCTTTACCCATAAATAAAAGTGAAGCAAACATATTTATGTTTTATTGTACAAACATAGGGCGGCGCGGTGGCGCAATTGTTGAAGGTTCTGGAAGGTCCTGGGTTCAAATCCCGGGCTCAGAGTCTTTCTGTGCAGTGTTTCCATGTTCCCCCTGTGCTTGCGTGCATACTCCGGTTTCCTCCCACAGTCCAAAAACATCTACATTAGGTTGATCTGTGATTCTAAATTGGCCATATGAGTGAATGTGAGTGCGTGCAGTTGTGTGTGTGTGTGGCCCTGCGATGAACTGTCGACCTGTCCAGGGTGTACCCCAGGCCTCTCGCCCTATTTGCGCTGGGATAGGCTCCAGCAGACCCCCGTGACCCGGGAAAAAGCAGGTATAGAAGATGAATGAATTAATGAATGTACAAACATATTTGTTTATATTCATGTTCATATTTAGAACATCATATTTTCTGCAAGTCATAGAATTTGGCCCCAATTGTATCACCGCATTTCCTCCTTGATCATTTCTGATTTAGTCACAAAGGAAATTATTGGAGTCACACCCTGCTGAGCAGCTGCCAGCATACTATGTTACTTTGATTTCCTCGAACATCCTGAGTAGAAAATTGATTTTAGAATGAGTGTAGAATTGTCAGGGGGAAATGTTATTTCATGAAAATGTGTGATCTCTGGCCCTGCATTACTGTTTGCTTGAAGCCTCTGCTCCAAGCTTTGGTATAGGACATGCAGATAAAAACCCACCTTGAGTAGAAGATAATGGCTTTTAATAAGAAAACACATCCATAAACTCCTACTTCTAAACAAAAACACACCCAGAGGACTGCACACTTTCAAGGTGCTTCGAAAGGACATTTGAGCAGCTGCAGAAGAGTGTATGCTCCCAGTGACAAAGACGCCTCTCCCCACTGTTCTGATTGTTTAAATGAATATTTAATTACCAGTAGCATAATTACTCTACCCAGCTGTAGCAGGCTACTCAAGGAGGAATTGTGATCTTTAATTGGAACTTTCCTAGAGAGTAAAAAAACGAACAAAACTCTGGGAATGAAAATGGGAATAAAGATGCTTCATTAAAATATGCATTAAAACATTATATTGTCCAGGACTCATTAAAATCAATTTAATGCATTGAAAAAACACCTATGAGTAAACACATTATTGATACACAATAATAATATGAAGCAATACGCTACATCATTAGGTTCTATGTTTATGCATAACTATTTGTTAAATAGTTACAAAGTTTACATAACTTTAGGTCATGAAAATTTGGGAAGCACCATAGCTTAGTGGTTAGCACTGTTGCACTGTTGACTTTCTTTCTGGGTTTACTCCAGGCACTCCGTTTTCCCTCCCACAATTTAAAAACGTGTATGTTAAGTTGATTGCTGATGTGTGTGGGTGTTTGTGTGTGTGTGTTTGGTGTTATGATGGATTGGCGACCCGTCAAGAGTGTACCGCTCTACCTTTTGGTCTTCAGAGAGCTGAGATACGCTCCAGCAGACCTCTAATTATCTAATAAGCAGGTATAGATAATAAATTAATAAATATTATTATTATTCATTTTTTAAACAATCCATTCACTCACAGAACAGTTGCTTTTTAAAAGAGTTAAAAAAGCTAAACTTGTCACATATCCAGTAGTGCTTTGTAGTTTATAACACATTTATGTAGCTATAATGTAATGTGAGAATGAAAACATTAGCTAAAAAAGGGTGTAAAACTGTAAGAAGCACAATCACTCTAGTTTAATGCACTCATTTCCCAACGCTGTCTGAAAATCACATACTACCCTAATATGTACTAAATTTCAGTACGTACTGACTGTAAAACTAGCACATTCTTATAGTAGGGTTTAAGGCAGTGTGAATGAAATCTAATACAGGGATGTCAAACCTTTTACATTTGGTTGATTCCAAATTGCCCATGGGTGTGAGTGTGTGTAGTTGTTCCTCTATGTGTGGCCTTTCGCTGGACTGGCAACCTGTCCAAGTTGTACCCCTGCCTCTTACCCTATCTGTGCTGGGATAGGCTCCAGCAGACCCCCATGGCCCTGAGTTCAGAAATAAGCAGGTATAGAAGATCAATGAATAAATAAACATGGATTCTTTCATGACACCATCACAAACATGAGATTAAACTCTAGATTGTTTGAGAGGTTAATATTGCCAAATATTGTAATTTTGTAAAAAATGTTTGATTTGTAGAACTTTGAGTCAGCAAAAGCAAAGCTAGTGTAAAGCAGACAAAGAAGTAGAATCTATGTTGCAAATCAATCTTTTTATCAAAACAAGCAGAGTCAAAAACATGGCAATAGTTGGTACAAGAAATAATCCAAAAACCCAGGGCAGACAAAGTCAAACCGAGAATCCAAAAAATCGAAAAGCAAAAACAGAGCTAATGTTATACACAAAAATAACGAAAACCGAATCAAACTTAGTATGTTGATAGGCAAACAATACCTCACAGAGTGGTCAGGTTTGGGCTATCTTAAGTAGATTAGCCACAAGAAGTGTTAGTGGAGGTAGCTAAATCTTTAGTGTTAGTGAGGGTGCCCTCTGGTGCAAAAAAAAAAGCAAAATCATTCCAGACAGTCTGAAATCACTTCTAAATTCTCCCATATTTTGATGAAATTGTAGACATGTAAATAGTAAAGTTTTGCACATGACAGGCGTTTTAGTTTGCTATGTGCAAACATAGCATAAATTCTTACAAAATATATTTGATTTGTCCAACTGTAATACAAAGAGTTTGTGTGTGTGTGTGAGAGAGAGAGAGAAAATTGGCTTTTTAAATTAATTAACTATTAGTAACTAATTTTAAATATAAGGTTTCTGGGTTAGCATCATTCCGCTGTTCACATTTATTTAAAACCTTGTAATTTATTTTTAACCTGAACAGATGATTAAGGCTAAGTGTCAGTCATTCCAGCTTAGTCTGGGTGGTCTGTTCACCTGCGGCCTGTGAGAGTGTGAGGGAAGGCACTGAGTTATCTGACCTGCTAAACGAAGTGAATCCTCCTCTGATTGATGACTTTCATTTGCACTGGTTCATATGTTGTGTTCTGCTGCCCCCTGGGCTCAATTATCTTCTGCGATTTTTTTAAAGCTTGTGCACTGTAATTAAGATTTTTTTAACTTTCTCTCTTCTTCAACCTATCCTTTCGCCCTCTCTCTCTCCTTTCTTCTTCTTTCTTACTCATGCACACCCACACACATGTTTAACAGTATACAACATTTCACAGTGATGTTTCTGCCAGCTGTCAGCTTTAATAACTCCTTCATTGTCGACTGTTTTATGAATAATTAGAAACAGATGTAGATGTAATGTTGTTTCAAGTTTTATATTATGACATCAATTACAATTACTTCACTTACTCCTTAGTGGGAAACTGTACACTTAACCCAGTACATTTTTGGATCTTTATTCCTGTTAAAAAAATATTTAAAATGACAGAAATCAAGCTATTTATTTTGTAAAGCACAAGTGGTCTTGTACTTTGCTGTATTCTGCGCAATTTTTAACATTTGCCCATTAACCGAGGGCTTTCCCATGTTCTCTATGACTGTATAGACATAGGGTGGCACAGTGGTGTAATGGTTAGGATGTTCGCCTCACAGCAAGAAGGTTGTGCTTTTGATTTCTGGGTCTTTCTGTGCGAAGTTTAAAAGCTCTTTTCACTGGGTACTCCGGTCTCCCAAAACATGTACATTAGGTTACTGTAAAAATCCCAATAGGAGTGTGTGTGTGTGGTTGTTTGTCTATGTGTGGCCCTGCGATGGACTGATTACCTGTTTATTGTGTACGTCTGCCTCTTGCCCTATGTGCGTGGTAATAGGCTCCAGCAGACCCCTGAGACCTAGAGTTAGGGAGTAAGCTGATTAGAAGATGAATGAATTAATGTATACACATATAGTCAGAAAAAATCTAGGTTTTAGTTTTTTATTACAGGACAAAGAGTGAGAGGCAGGGGTACCCCTAGCAGGCCCACACATACTCATGCAAGAGCAGAAAGAACATGCAAACTCAAAATGACAAAAATCATGACACATTTTTGAGTAAAATTACATTTAGAAAATTCACAAACTAGATATTTTTGTCTATCACATTACCTTATACCTTTATTGCAGGATCCAACACTGCTTTTGCAACACAATGGCCCTTGGCGACACCCTGAGCTCCATGATGACACAATGGTCGGAAGAACTGAAGTGTTCTGCACAGATCCCTGAGTCAACCCCACTAAAAACCTTTAGGATGATTTGGAACACATACCTCCTGAACATAAGTGTTCACTTTCACTAATTTTATGTGTTTCTTGCATAAATCTTTTGCCGTTCAACACAGACCTCTATAGAAAGGAGTTAAACTGTTTTCTGCAGTCTTCGCTGATGCACAGTAATAAGGGTCAGTGGTGGTTCAAATGGTTAAGGCACTAAATTGATGATCAGGAGACCAGGAAGACAAGTTCTAGCTCCATTACCACTAGGTCTGCCACCGTTGGGTCCATGAGCAAGACCCTAACCCTTCTTGCGCCAATCGACTGTATTATATCTGACCATGTGCTTTGACTTCCACCTTCCAGGAGAAAAAAAAATCACCATATGTTGTACGGTGTTTAATCATATATTTGACAATTAAAGAGCCATAATTTGGAACAGAATTTGGGAAATCAATCATGGATGTGATGGTTAGATGTCCATGAAATGTATTTCCTAAAGGCTAATTTACTGTATGTCCATCAAAAATATCCCTCAGAAAAATCCTTGTAAATTTTTAATACACAGGGCTTCAGTTTCCTTACTTTTACTTCCTCCTAATTGTAAACCGCTGCTGTCTTCTAATCCATATTGTCTATTGCACTTTTATTAATTGACTCTATTGATTTATTGTTTTTTCCTATTAACACATGCCTCTGCATGAGGCCAGAAAATTGCACCTTTTGACATGCATCATAGGGCAGCTCATACTCTGAGGAAAGCAATATCTGCACTTATGTAAGTGATGTCTGCTTTGAATTTCTTTGCCTGGAAGAGACCTCGCTGATGCAGTATAACTAACTTGCATTTTGTTGCTGAGCTCAATCCTGCCATAGTACATGACCTGGAACTTCCACATCCTCCAAATGATATTATACCTGAAAAATGGATTCATTCATTCATTCATTCTTCTTCTTTACCCGCTTATTCCCAATAAGGGGTCATGGGGGTCTGCTGGATCCTATCCCAGCGCACATAGGGTGAGAGGCAGGG
>JAOTQW010000009.1:6127994-6160812 GCA_026260075.1 Sisor rabdophorus
GGTCTGCTGGAGCCTATCCCAGCACACATAGGGCGAGAGTACACCCTGGACAGGTCGCCAGTCAATCGCAGGGCCAATACACAACTGCACGCACTCACACTTACTCCTATGGGCAATTTAGAAAGACCTGGGATATTATTCTATTAATTATTACTTTTTCATTTTACAGTAGGTTTATATATGCATTATAAATAGGCATAACAGAAGGCAACATACATAAAACAATAAGAAACATTCATAATTATATAATACTATATATAATATTATATATATACAATGAGCTTACTATTAGGTGTCCGAAATAAGTGGCGCTTTACCTGACTATTGTATTATATCATAGTCCTTAGTTTACAAATGACAGTTCATGAAACGTTCCCGGCTGATCAACCATTTTTTTAAGTATACATACAAAGCACGATGAGGTCATGGGAGAGACGACTTGTCATATTCTCTCCTTTTATTCATTTATTCATCTTCTATACCTGCTAATTCCCGAACTCTGGGTCACAGGGCTCTGCTGGAGCCTATTCCAGCGCACATAGGCGAAAGGCAGGGGATACACCCTGGACACGTACCCAGACTTACTCCTATGGAAAATTTAGAATTACCAATCAACATATTGGACATGTGTTTGGACTGTGTGGAGAAACTGGTAACTAAAGGAAACATACACAAGCGTAGGGAGAACATGGAAACTCTGCACAGGAAGACCCCGTGCCCAGGATTAGAACCTAGGACCTTCTTGTTGTGAGGCGACCATGCTAACCACTACGCCACCATGCCCCCTCTCTCCTTTCTTTTTAGTACAAATGTGGAAATAAATGTATAGTTTTTAATTTTGTTTTTAATAATTTAGCTAAAACAACAGAACAAAAATGTTATTTTCGTAGTGTTTGGGTAGTCCTTGTGTTAAACTTTCCAGGGTTAGACAACAGATGTTTTGGGTTTTTTCTGGGAGCCGTTGAACAGCCATAGAATTGGCAGATCACGTCAGAACATTGCAGGTTTGTGTACATTTTATTTGACCTATGAAATTGTCAGCCCACTGAGCTGTATATTCTTAAATTATTCAGAGCAACACACAGGGACACAATGTGAATCACCTAAACAGTGCCGTGTTGATCTTTTTGGGTCATAAAATCTGTGCTTCACATAAAATATCTTATTTAATTATATTTATAAAGTTGCAGAATACAAATACTTTGGATGAAAAAACATGTCTTTAGAGATGTTTACTGATTTTTAACAGCAAGTGAAGATAGTCACAGTAAAGGGTACAACTCATGGTGATCTGATGTATGAAATAAAAAAAAAAATAAACTCCCAACCCATTAGCTGAATTAAATCAATCCATTATGTTAGAATTGATTAAAGTACCTGATGAAATGAAACTTGACAAAAGCAGGACCTTCTAGCACCAGTAGCTGAGGTGCACTTATTTATTGGACCAGCTCATCAGGGAAACCCCTTCAGCCTCCAGCTGTTAAGGTGGGGTAAAGTTTTCTTTTTTTTTTAAATCACCAGAAACACAATGACACATGTACTGTAAAATAAGTAATGTTTAGTACCTCCTGGTCACTTTTAACTCTTTGTTTGGACTAATATATATATATATATATCCATCCACTTTCTAGTTTCTAGACCCGCTTATTCCCAAACTTTCTGGGGTCACGGTAGTCTGCTCTAGCCTATCCCAGCGCACATTTAAATTTACATTCATAGTATTTGGCAGACGCTCTTATCCAGAGCGACTTACAACTGAGCAATTGGGGGTCTTGCTCAAGAACCCACAGTGGTGCCATGGTGGTGCTGGGAATTGAACCCCGGTCTTTCTGGTCCAACAACTTAACCACTAGGCCACCCCTCCCTTGGGGTGTGAGGCAGGGGGTACACCCTGGACAGGTCGCCAATCCGTCGCAGGGCCACACACACACTCACATTCACTTCTATGGGCAATTTAGAGTCAGCAATCAGCCTAATGCACATGTTTTTGGGCTGTGGGGAAAAAACGGACTACCGGGAGAACATGCAAACATGCACAGAAAGACCCCGAGCCCGGGATTTGAACCCAAGACCATGCTAACTTCTATGCCAGTATATATATATATACTGAATATATTGAATTTATTTGGCAGTTTTATTATTTAAAAAATCTTTAAAGCATTTAAGCACAATGTTATTTATTGGGAAAATGTTTTTACAGTCGTATTATTTTTAAGTAAGTTAGCTTGAAACATGCTCTTACTTGCGCCTAACTTCTAAATGCTCTTGTTCCAGTAGTCGTTCCTTTTGTGGCCAGCTTTGATAACTAGAGCATGATATCAGTGTTATCCCTGGTATTTAACAATGATGGTACAGAAAACCCTTCGTTTGTACAGCACTCTAAATTCCAATTTCTGAGCAAACAGGCCTATCAGACTTTGTGTAGTGCCTTCAGTCATAGATGTTTAATGGAAGGAGGAAAGAAAGAAAAAAAAAGACAGGAGAGATAGATGTATATTTTTCCTGTCAACGGAATAGCTAGTCTTCAGGCTCTTACTTAATATGACATGTTTGACTGAGTGTGTATTCAGTGTATTCTCTCCATCCGTTCTGAAAGTTCTTTTGTCTCCCATCAAGAGCAGGGGTGTGTGTGTGTGTGTGCGTATATGTATATATATATGTGGTATGTGAATGTTGCTTTTACCCCCTGTATTTCCTACTCAGTAAAAAGCAATGTGTAAAAACATTTATTTGTTATCTTGTGGTGCTAGAATTTCCTGGAACATAAGCTCCCTCTGCTGAAAGGATTGGCATCTAAATTCACAACCCATAATCTTATTTTCTTCCTCTATATCTGAATTTTGTATTTCAATTTTTCCTTGTGGTTCTAAGAATATTTTTTCTCCTAAAACCTCAACTTGGTTAGATAGTGAAAATGGATAAGTTTTTTTCCCTCCTTTTTAAGATAACTCACACAACATATGTAGTTTTGACATATTAACGGGTAGATCTAGTACAGTTTGAGTTATGAGAAAAATCTATTGCTGTTGCTTATTTTTTATGAATTTTAAACATGCTGGCAAATACTTGAACCATTTATGGTTGTTTTTTTATATTTGTTTTACTCTAATGCATTATGCTCCTTATGTTCCCTTCTGTGCATTTACATCTTTGGCATTTTTCAGAAGCCATAGGCAACCAGAACGAATCACTTTAAGCAGTCGAGATTTTTGGACCTTCATCTAAGATTATGGGAATTTAATCTATTATCCTCTGATTAACAGTCTAACAAAGGCTGGCTAACATTTATGTTAAAAATGACCTCCAGAATAATCCTGAAGACATTTCGAGGCAGTGTGTGTTTAGGTGTGCTGTGATTTAACAAGTATAATAATTCTTGTCTGTTAGTTTTTGTTTTTTAGAAGACAAGCTTTAAAAAGACAATTTTATCTTCTATACCTGTTTAAATCTGGGTCACAGGGGTCTGCTGGAGCCTATCCCTGCGCACATAGGGTCCATTGCATGGTCACACACACACAATCACACACAATCACACTCACTCCTATGGGCAATTTAGAATTACCAATCAACCTAATGCACATGTTTTTGGACTGTGGAAGAAAACCAGGGTCCCAGAGGAAACCCACACAAGCGCAGGGAGAACATGCAAACTTGCACAGAAAGACCCTATGCACCAGGATTTGAACTCAAGACCTTTTTGTTGTGAGGTGACCATGCCAACCCCTACGCCACTACGGTACCCAGATATCATTTGTTGATCATACACCAAACATGTTTAATTCATTTTATTTTAATGACTGCAATTTTTTTTTTATCTACAAAGATAAATCTTAGTATTTGGCTTCCATGAACACCGTTGATCGTTTTTAGGTTGCATAATTTTTGCCCTGATTGCATGTTATCATTTTATGTATTTACTTTAAATGTTACAATATAAAAAAAATCATTAAATTCTGATTTTTAATCTTAATAAATAATTTTAATAATAATAATGGTCCTCATATAAATTTGAATAATTTAATTATTATCAATTATATAATTGCTTGAAGTCTCTAAATCATGGTTGAGTATAATAAACCTTTATGCCCGACTTGGCTTGTCTCCAGTTTAATAAATGGGGAACTTTTTAAAAATAATGTTTTTATTGTGGATCAAGATAGATGTAAGTGCGTAATCCTACTTAGTAATGCCATACTTTTTACTTGTTATTACACATTTACTTTAATTGAATTAACTATTTTCTGCAACATGTGGACCCCTGTTCATTTAGTAGATTGCTTCCTTCAATGTCTAAGGTGCCTTCCTACACATTTCATTTCCTTTCCTTTCATTCCACTATGTGATATTCTGGTTTAGCCAGTAATAAAGTTGTGTTAAATGCCACATTCGCCTGTGATTTGTCTTCGTCACTTATGTGAGTATGTAATGAGTTTCTCTGTCTTTCCAAATAATGTTTGTTCAGAGCTTGGGTGACCATGGTGGGATTGAGTGACCATGGTGGGATTAAAAGAAACCACTTTACCCTATTTAGCTCAATACTTGATGGTTATGCTTTGGCTGTACTGCAAATCACATCAAATTACTGACCAATTTATTAGGACCACCTGTTAATTCATGTAATTCTCTAATCATTCAGTCATGTGGCAGCAGGGAAATGCATTAAATTAAACAGAAACTTTGCATGAGCTTTAGCCTAAATCAAACATATAAAGGGGGGGTGGCATCGCATCAACTTTGCAATATTGAATCTAAATTGCCCATAGGCGTGAGTGTGAGTGTGTGTGGTTTTTCGTCTATGTGACTGCGACCTGTCCAGGATGTGCCTTTTTGCGCTATGTGCAGGCCAGCAGACCCTCCGGGTACTCTGGTTTTCTCCCACAGTCTAAAAATGTACTTAGGTTGATTGGTGACTCTAAGTTGCCTGAAGGAATAGCAACCAGGGTGTACCCCTGCCTCTCGTCCTATGTGCGCTGGGATAGGCTCCAGCAGACCCCAGTGACTGAATAAGGGAATAAGTGGGTATAGAATATGAATGAATTAATGAAACTATATTATCTGTCTTTTCCTCACAGTGGTTCCTGGCAATGATTTATAGCCCCAGTGGAATGGAGCTTTTGTGTTTATGAGGCAGGCTTTATTTACTCAGGTAGCCATTATGATGACTTCCACCGCTCTGTGATAAATGATTGCAACAAGGAGGAGGTAATTATGTTAAAGAAACATTTGATCAAAAAGGCCTTATTTTTTGGACATCAACTACCGATATATTTGATAAAGGAACAAACATAAAAAATAATCAATTAAATAAATTATGTAAATTTTTGTTTTGCACCGGGTACTCTGGGGGTTTTCCTTCCACTGTCCAAAAACATATACGTTAGGTTGACTGGTGATTTTAAATTTCCCATAGGAGTGGGTGTGAGTGTGTGTGTTTGTTCAACTATTTGTACCACTGCATTTTGCCCTATGTGTGCTGAAATAGGCTCCAGCATACCCCTGTAAACTTGAGTTAGGGAAAAGTGCGTATAAAAGCTAAATAAATGAATGGATGTATATTTAGGTGAGACGTCAAAAAAGTTTGCTTAGTTATAACAACAGACAAACTTAAGATACCATACCAAGGCATCTGAATAAACTTTTGCCAATTTTTCCATTGTAAAAGGCACCTGTTATTTTATAGCCTAGAGCTGTAATTATAGCTTCAAAGTTTAATTTTGTAGAATCTGGATTGAGTCCTAAGGCCTTAATGTCTCTACAAATTTCAACTACTTAACAACCTGACATTCTGGATTTGACTATCACAGTATATAGCTAATTATGTATAAATCCTATACTGGCTGTAATATCCCTTGTATAAAGCTGTGCATAATTTTCATAGCCGTTGTATTTCTATACCCTCATTTAATGCTTGCACTTAATTCAACAGAAATATCTTGTTTTATTTGGTGTGTTTTGTTTGAGTTTTTTCTGCATATTTGTAACATATGAATCCAAAACACATGGTTTCTTTGTTTGGGTTCCTTACGTTTCTTTTAAATCTCTAGTGCTTTATGCAATTTTGTTTGCAAAATAATATTTTTTATTGTATTTAATTTAGTGGAAAGTGATGGAAATTCAGGGTTTATTTGGTTTGACTGTGTAACAATATAGCTGCTTGACCAGTAAGCTAAAGAAAATATCCTTTGCTAAGCTATTGTAACATTTTATGAAAGACTCACAACAATTTTACTACCAACAAAATGGTATCTAACCATCCAATTCCTGTCAGACCTTACATAATTTATTCTCTCCTGACATCATTAACTTTTTAGCTTGTACAAGACATGTACCCAGCGGAGACTTAAATGTATTAAATTAAATAATAATTTTTAAAACAAAAATTCCATTGTGTTTTACACTAAAATGTCAATATTTATGTTTTACTAAGACAGCAAGCAGTGAACTTTTTCTGGCATCATATAAAAAAAAAAATATATGGTACACAATCTGGTTTGACGTTCATCTGTATCTCTGTGGTTTATCTTATTACATTTGTTACGTGTTTTAGGTTTTTTATTTGATTAGTTATATAATCATCTCAAACTAAAATTAGGAGATAACTTTTTACAAAACATTTTGGCATTCCGTTTCTGATAAACACATATTTATTTAAATGTTTGGGCCATTTTCTGCATTTTTCTGCAAGTCCTTTGTCTTTAGTGTTTTGAAATCTGGGCTAACTGCATTCTTGTAGCTGAAAATATTCAAGAAAAAAATATACACTGAAATAAAAAATAAATAAAGTACAAATCTGTTGGAAATATGTGGGATGTGAGATGCTTGAGGAAATATGTGGGATGAGAAAGTTGTGGTAGTTAAATGCAGTTAAAAAACATACTTTTCCATGTGGTTTAGAGGAAATAGTGTTGTTTAGGCTTTAGAAATTGTTTCAGGTGTATTTTTGAAAAAATATTACAGCATTGTTGCTTTTATTTTTGAGGTCTTGTTTTTTTAATTCTTCAATTATGAATTATGAAAGTTCATGAATCCATTGGGAATGACACGAACACATGCCTCAGTAAGCCTATATTCCTAGAACTTTTGTATTGTAAACAACAAAAAAAGGATCTAATGCACAATAGAACTTTCTTTCTCTTTTTTTTATTTATTCTTTTTTATTGTTCTATCTATCTATTTACAGAATTTGCATATAAGCTATCCTTGTTTTGCAGGAGAAAGTCTTTCCAGTCATAACCAATCTATGTTTATTTCTATAATGATTTTAAATCGTAAATTTATGTTGGTCTGTATATTAGTGGAAAGGACATCCCATTTGGCAGTTTTCCGATAGTCAGTCAGCCAAATGATCACCTTGATTGAAATGAATATAATTCTTTTTATTTTTTTAACTTTGAAAAGATTTGTTGTTTGTCTAAAGTGTGAGTAAAAAGTTGGGAAGCCAATGTCCACAAACCCTTTTTTTATTGCATACAATAACTTACAGCAGAAAATGGTCCAAACACTCAATCAGTGATATACACTACAAAACAGACTAATCATATGTGTATGGTCTACTAGGGATTTTCTTTTTTTGAATTGGTCTCTCTTTGCTCTTGAAGTAAACTCCAGTCTTCTGAAAAATTTCCACTAGATTTTTTTACTTGCTGTTAGGATTTCATTCATTCATTCATCTTCTATACCATGCAGGACATATCAATTATCAATACAGTATATCAATTGAGAAACTATGTATAGAACTCGGTTGTTTTAAGATGGCACTATAGGATGTGAAGTCTGAGAAAGATGGCCAAAGTTTGAGAACATGAGGGAGTGAAGCTGGAGCAATTATAGTATATAGAGTGTACAGTACAGTTATAATGATTGTGTAAGGCAATTAAATAGATTGCATATTGTATAGAACATGCAGTTAGAATCCTTAAATGTAATTAACTGCATTGATGCCTCACAGCTTCAGGATACTCCGGTTCAATCTCAAACTAAGGTTAAGCTGTTGATTGAAAATTTCTATAAACACTTTAAAGTTTTGTATCAGAATGTGAAGTGATGGTAGCGGCAAATTAAAAAGAGATTCTTAATATGCATTTCCACGACCATCTAGAGAGATAAAATCCCCATCAAATTGCCCTTGGATGTTATTGTGTTTACATGATACAACTAAAACTGACTACATATCCATCATGACTTTGACAAAGATAAAGCGTTTACTGACAAAAGATTGTAACTAGAAAAAAAAGACACTACTAATGAGGCATTTGACCAAGATTTAAGAGGTAAGGGTGAATGCATGTGCAGTTTTGTGGAAAAAATGTTCATTAAGTCAGCCGAATTCTACATGAATTAACTAATGAACAAATGACTGAATAAATAAATTAAATCATGAATTACATAAATTTTCATATGGTACAAAAGGTTTTACCTGTGAAAATTATAAATAACTGTTAGACCAATTAGTGGCATCCAATCAGATGTGACCTTATTTGCATAGTCTCTTTGTATAAAGAAGAGCAGCACAGTTGCCTAGTGGTAAGCACTGTTGCCTCTAAGCAAGAAAATTCCAGGTTCAGTTCCCAGGCAGAGGCTTTTCTGTGTGAAGTTTGCCTGTTCTCTGTGTGGGTTTACTTTGGGTATCCACATTTCAAAAACATGTATGTTAGGTTAACGAAAATAAAGCACAAGTGTTATGTCGGTATGAATATTGGAATGTAAGTAAACAATAAGTAATAAATAAATCATAGAAAAGAAATTTAAAAAAATATTTAAACTGAGGCTCTTTCCAAACTGTTTGGTCATTTTGTTTTTCTTATAATTTTATTGCAGAAGAATCAGATAATCATTTTAAGATTGGCATGGTGGTGTAGTTGTTAGCACTGTCGCCTCACAACAAGAAGGTCCTGGGTTCGAATCCGGGGCATGGGGTTTCTCTGTGCAGAGTTTGCATGCTCCCCCCGCGCTTTCGCGTGTTTCCTCCAGGTACTCCAGTTTCCTCCCACAGTTCAAAAAACATGTACATTAGTTTGATTGTGTGGTTGTTTGTACCCCTGCCTCTCTTTCTATGTGTGCTGGGATAGCAGATCCCAGTGACCCTGAGTTAGGGAATAAGGGGACCTCCAGCACACCCTGTGTCTCAGAGTTAGGGAATAAGCGAGATGAACGAATGAATATATTATTTTGTTAGTGGTGGATTCGAATAATTAGTCTACCTTAATAATTTAGGGGATTTTAGTTTGAAAGTCTAGCTTTATTCCCAAATACCGATTATATAAAACATACAGTCTATTAATATGTTTATTTCTTAATAGACACAGAGTGGGTATAGAGGGGAAAGTTTTTTATTTACATGTGTTCTAGACTTTTAGTGTGTGTAATATCATTAAGGGGTCTCAATTATTAGTGATGGTGTTTGGGCTTCTCTCTGGAGATGTGATAAATGTATACAATACAATTTATTTTTCCTATAGGGTGTAAGATGTTTGACACCCATGATTAGGAAACGGTGGCGTCTGACGTCACTAAAGCAGTGCGCGCGGACTAGTCATCCCCTCCACCACGCGAGAGAGCGCGCCTCCGTCTCGAATGCGGGGGATCCAGATGCGCGCCCGTGCGCGGCACAGTGTAGTCCGGTCAGTACTCGGATAGACCCGGGAGAGAGCGAAACGGTGTTAATCCAAGACGAGCTGCAAAAGGATAGAGAGTCGAGCAAACTGCAGTGGAAGTAAAAAAAAAATAACCGATGCGTGATGTTATTTAATTCGGCTGGAATTATGAGTATGGACGCGCAGTTTGGAATTACCGGCGCTTTAAGATTCTGAACTGGAGCGGTCCGCTTTAAAGCTCTAGCTGTTTTGTGCATTGTTGGATTTTTAAAAATTTTATTTTATTCTGCTTTTAATTTTTTTATTCCCATGTCGTGTGCCTTCGCGTATTTTTCTGTGCTTTTATAGCCCGCGTGATCGAAGCCTGGTGGGCGGATAGATGATGAAAAGCTTCACTCCGCCACTGAAAAGCGGCTCGATCTTGTGAACTGCGGCGCGCAATGGACGGCGAACTTCGTTCGTACCTAAAAAACGCATCCGGCACTGTCGAATAACTGCTGCTGGAAGAGATCAGGTAATTTGCATGCTTTTTTAATTGGCCAGCTCCTTTAAAACAGACAACTATTATACATCTACGCATGCACTACATTAGCAGTCAATGTGCGTCCAGACGAGCCATAAAGTCTTCTCAGTCCTGGTCTTCTTATTTTGTCTATGATCTGAAGTAACCAGAGCTCCAAATGTTACTCTATTTCCACTAGCAGCCGCATGTGCAGACGTTTTACACTCATTCTTTTGTCTTTCTTATTGATCGACCGATTGGCAACTTTGCACACTTATTCAGAGAAAAGCCTTAGGATTTATTCTTACTGATATTTCGCTATAAATATCTTCGGCTGCTGATCTCTGAATCCATAACTCTGGTCTGTAGTAATGTTGGTACAGGATTGTCGCATTTCCTTTGCATTTCTTTCCAAACTATGGAAGAGGTTTTATAGTGCACACCTGCTGCTTTGCTGGCGTTTCACACAGATTTCGGAAGAAATCTGGTGCACGAGGCATTCGCGCTTTTTCTAACGAGTAATCGATGAATACCAAGCATTTAAGGAATAACCATTTACGCATAACGCATGGCTGCAGTCTCTGAACTGTCGTTTTGCGCGAATGTTTTCTCTCGTGCATGCAGGTGGTGCTGATGATAAACCTTCGCCCATCTGTTGAGCGCAGCTTTAGCCCGGATTCGGCAGAAATGCGCATACATGGAGCTCTCACTTTAAGAACAGGTTTTAAGAATGCCTGGCAACATATCCCATGCTTCTCCTGTCCAGACGTGACATCCGTCCCCTCTCTAATGCACTTGGGCTGGATTTTAAAGCGTGATGGTGTCCTTTTAAGTAATGAATTGGGGAATAAACAGAGCAGATAATAACGAGATTTGGTTAAAGCCCCATTTATGTGCGTTCACAGTCGAGATGCATTAGCATATGTGCTGCATTAAAGCAATAACCTCCAATAAAATGCCTCTAGTATGAAGCTTAGTGCATATGATTGGAAAAGGAATAAATGAGTGTTCATGCATTAGTGCTCGATGTGCATTATTGGCGCTGTGCGTGATGCCAAACACTGTTAAAGCAGCTCACTCTTTAGCTCGCAAGCATTGGACCATGGATCACTGCATGTGGAACATGAGCCAGGTGACAGCTTGGCCCTGTCTGCTTGAGTAAACCCCAATCCCTGACCATCAAATTTTTGTCCACAAATAACCAAATCTCCCCCCCCCATCACTCCGTTTTTTGGCAGTGCTTGTTTGGCATTTAAATAACGAACGGCAGTGAGATAAAGCAGCCTGGCAGAAGCCCTTGTTAAATATTTTTTTTAATAAATAATTTTTAACTTCTCATCATTGCATTACCAAGAGTTGCAATTATTGCTTATTCTTAGCCTGGAATAATTTTCATTTCAAGCTATTTACCTAGAAGCCTACAAATCACTTAGGTGTAATGTCATCTGAAATCAGTGCACTTATACTGTAGTTAATACAGAGCCCATTTCATACAGTGTATGGTGTATGTAATGCTAATGCATGTCATTAGAATTTGAAACATGCTCTTTAAAATGAGGCATTGGACCCTGACAACTTAAAATTAATTCCTTTTATAAAGTTGAAGAAATATTGATTGTCCGCTAATGGAAAAAAAGAGAGCCCTGTATCCTAGAAGCATGAGCACTGCGGAGAAGCTTGAGTCATGCTATAAATCTAAAGAGAATAAAGTAAGCAGTCTCATGTGACGGGATTGTACCCTGAGTGTTATTTTATCTCTTGCACCACAATTTCCTAGCCAGTTGATAGCGCCTGACATTTTCTTTGCTGTTCTTCCAAACATTATGTATTGGTATGTTATGCATCCCATAAATGCGCCTGCTTGGGGCATGGTAGCAATATTCGTATTTATGTAATGTCTTTTCATTATGTTCGGCCAAGCTGGAAATCCAAAGTCTTGCTGATTGTATTGATTCTTCATTTTTCTGCTATGTAATGCAGCAAAAAAAGTCCAGACTAGGAAGCGACATGTACCTTATGGCTTCTTCTACCCCTCAGTGCACACTCAAAGCTGAATGGGATGTGACTTTAATCAGTTATAAAAGTGGATCATTGCGATATGAACATTTGTATGATGAATGCTTGATGACTTGTTTATATACGGTTAGTTTCAGTAGATGGCACTGATGGTATTTTTTTAAGTTAAAATACAGAAGATAACACAGAAACGATTAATAAAAATGTTTAAAAATTAAACATTAAATTAAACATAAAATAATTTGAAACATTCATCGGATTTGGAATACAGATTTTCACCTGTTTAACACATTTTGTGTCTGAATGTCATCAACATTATAAATGATTAATATATATCAGTATTAATGGCTGAGATTTTATCCACGTCTTTATATCCAAAGCTCAGTCAATATTTTCATACCTATATTTATTTCCACCATTTTTAATATTTCAGATTTCATTACTGTAAGTAAAATAAAATTAATGTGAACCTTGGAAAGGCAACTGAAACATTAAATAAGTAAATAAACATCAAATTCGTCTACCTGTATGTACTTATCTGAGATTAGTAGGTATCGCAGAAACCCAGCAATAATTTACTTTTTAACCTCTTCACTAAATACCTTAAAATTACATTTACTTGAAAAAAATATATACATAACAATGTAAATATTGCTATGGAAATGTAAGAGTTTTTAAATGTCATAAAGTCCTGACTGATAGCTTATCCAGTCCTGCCACTGTTTAAGTTAATACTCAACCTAGCTAACAAAAAAAAAAACTTAAAAAGGTACAAATATTTTGCAAAGGTATGATCTCAATTAAAAATAAATTTGCAAGCAGCAATTCCTGCGTTCAAGACCAGTAAACTCAAAAAGAGAATTATTTAAGGATGATTTTGAAATTCAGAAAAATGAGAATATGCAAAGCACCACCCCGAATACTAAAGCAAATACAACTCACAGTAGATTATTTAGCAATTGGGAATTATGTTGTTATTCATAGCTGGACCAATAGAGGGTGCTCTGATGAATGTACATACAGACACACGCATGCACACATACACACACACACACCCGAATCATGCCTAAGTTTCATGCCAATACACCAAAGCGTTGCCAAGATACATCATGTCCATTTTTATGTGCTCACCGAAGATTTTATAAGCATAGTATACTTTAACAGTAAAACGTATAAACACATATTTTTTTTTGCCGAAGTTCATGCAAACAGGAAACATTTACATTTACAGCATTTAGCAGATGTTCTTATCCAGAGCGACGTACAAAGGTGCTTCAAAATTGATTGTTGAGCTTTGCAATATTGATATAATAGTAACACAATATTGACAATAAATATTATCGCAGATACAGCCTGAAGTTCTATTTGCATGCTTGCCTTCAAAATCAACACATTGTACAAGAATCATTTAAACAATAAAAGTGACTTTTTGTTAGGTAAGATTGTAGATGCTAGAAATCAATTAGCAAGGTAGCATATGGCAAATTGGGTCTTGTAGAATTCATAATAATAAAATAATAAAAGTCGAGTTTTCTACCAATATGTTTATTATTTCCTTAAGGAACCAAGTTAGGCGACTAGGGTGGAATGATGGCGTAGTAGTTAGCATCGTCGCCTTGAGACAAAAGTTTCGGGATCGATTCCTGGGCAAAGTGTCCGTCCGTGCGGAGTTTGCATGTTTTCTCTGCACTTGCGTGGGTTTTTTTTTTGTTTCCCCCTACAGTCTAAAAACATGTACATTGAGTTGATTGTTGACTCTAAATTGCCCATAGGAGTTAATGTGAGTGTAAGGGGTTGTTTTCTATGTGTCTCCCTGTGATGGAAAAAGCAGGTATAAAAGATAAATGAATGAATGAAAAAAAAAGGGGCGACTAATAAAAATGTTCTGCCCATTGGCTGCCTCAAGGAATAGGGACCAACCTCATGACTTTTGCTAAGTAACTAGCCGTTTTCTCTCTTGGCACCAGTAGGTGGCAATGTGCCGAAACTGTGCATGTACCTTTAGGACATGCTTTTTACTATGTATACCTGATTTGGTGTCAGTCATCGCGAAAATACAAGTCAATGTTTAAACATCAAAGTTGTTGACGTGTTTTTCAAGAACAAAGTGGCCAAACAAAAATATTTAATAGGTTATTATTGTGGTTAACTCAAAATTTGGGTACATACCAAATTTTTACTGAAAATAATGAAAATATTTTTGAGATGAAAAATATCATAGAATGCAGATAAATCATCATTAGCTAAGGAATCGGAGAAAACAAACAATATTCGTCTCCAGGACTTATGAGTCACAAGTTATGACCATTAACATGAGTAAGACATTAAACAGTTGGTGGTAAGATTCTAAATTTATTAACTTTCCTTTTCTATTGGCTGCCAGAGACTGAAGAACTAAAAAAGAAGAAGAAAACAATACATTTCAAGAGGGGTCTTTACTCTTTCAGGAATTGTCCTCCCTCTGATTATAAACCTGATTTTTAGGTTCTCATTTGCATTGTTGTCCTGTTTTTATTTATAAGCCTTTAATTATTATAATAATAATTTTTATAATTATAATAATATTAGCACCGCTTTGTAAAGAATTCCTAATCACTGTAGTCAATATAAGTTGCATCTTTTCTCTGCAGCAGTAATCTAAATTTATGGCTTTTTGATTTTTTTTTCCTGCTTAGAATTTCTTTAAGATAGATAGATAGATCTTTCCTAATTGACAGCATAGTTATAAACATAATATCATGTCTGTGGCCTATAAAATGTCCTTTCAAAGTCACATTGCCATTTAGCACCCAGTATACAACTTAGTCTTATTTTTTTCTAACCATTAAAAAAAAAATTAATCTAAAAGAGCACATTGAAAGTCCCAATATGTGATGGTACTTGTTTTAATTGATTTCTTTTCAATATAGTCATAAGGTATTTGGCTTGTTGTGTAGGTAGGCATTTCATAGCTGGTAGTTACATTTTTTAAACCTTGTAACTTTTTCTGCACTTAAAAAACAGAAGTACAAGTGTTTGTTTTGCCATGCTGTAGTGGAGCTGGATAGTGAGAATGATCAATACCTAAATAGTTTAGGACCTGGGCCTTGGCGACAAGCACTTACAGACAGAACTGTAAGATAATGGCATTAGTAATGCATGAGGTGCTTTTCGCAGCCTATGGAATAGCTATCATCTCTTTTCTCTGGCACTCACGTACAGCGGCATGGTTCTCTAGGAAGAAAAGGCGATCTTTTGCTGTGTTTTGCAGTCCTGTGAAAGAGAGGAGACTGAGGAGTAAAGACATTACTGCTTTGGAACGCAGATTAGAGAAGCTGGCTGCGAGCATGGGCCGAATGCATAAGCTACTGGCAGAAATGCAACATTGCATTGAAGTACAAATCTAAAGGGATCCGAGTACAGCCACCTTGCATTCAGAAGCAGACTGTGCCTCATTCTAGAAATTTGACACTCTCTTCAGCAGAACACTACACCAGAATAAAAAAAAAGTGAGATGTAGGAAAACTGAGCAATAGTATTGAATGTAATTCAATGTAAGTTACTTAAAAAGAACAATTTAAGTCTGATTCTTTCAAATAGGGATGGTCCCAGATTCGTAGTAGCAGCAGAATGTTAAGCCTAATGGATAGAATTAGCACCTTGGTGATTCGCTTTCTTAACAGGACATAGGTTTAATTCAGTTTATCTCATACTCTATATACAGTAGTGCTGTCTATGACTGTCCGGCAGATATGTTTACAAGCCAGTGACGTATATTTATATATATATATATAAACTGACTATTAGATCCACCTGGCTACAGTCCAAAAGACCAGTATGATGTAGAGAGGGGACTAATAAGTGAAGAGTTTGTGAGATTATTGTTAGGGATTATTATTTTTTAATTTTTAAAAAAAATATCACTGTAGGTCTTTTTATCCCTCACTGGTCAGTTTTACACACATAGGGTGAGAGGCTGGGGTAAACCTTGGACATGTTGCCAGTCTATCACAGCATGTCCTATCCACACATAGACGAACAACCACAATTACCCATACTCAGTGAGGAAACCAGAGTACCTGGAGTAATGTGTGACCTGTGACCTTCTTGCTGTTAACCACTACGCCACCGCTTCGCCTATCTCAAAAAAATATTGGTTGATATTAAGGTGTCATGTATTTTTGTCATTGCTGTTCCATATCCAATTGTTGATTATTTCCTTTAATGTTGCATGCCATATTCATTCTATAATAGCAAATTGGACAAAAACATTTTATAAGCTTTTTGAGGCTTTTAGGTTTTTTTAATTAGATCTAACTAAGAAGATGCCAGGAAATTCCTATAGACACAGCTGTACTTTATTAGTCACTTTAAATCATGGCAGATGGGAGATAATTAGTATTGAACATGAGGTTGAGTGTGACTGGTTGATTTTTTACACTGCTATATTTCTAGATAGAATAGCAGTAAGCAAAATATTAGCAGTATGCTGTTCTCTTTTTTTCCTAAAATGCTTTAAATTGTTGTTGTTTAAGTCTCTTGGTTCTACTCTGTAAGAGTCTGACACGATTAATCAGCATAGTTTTTCTTACCGAATGACCTTTATTACATGTAAAATGTTGTGTAATGATAATTTTTAAGACTGGATTTTTAAAGATATAAACATTTCTCAACTTCATTGTCACATTTAAAGCACTATAGTGACCGTATATTTACAGTAACCAGTGTTGCTTTATGACCCTCTAATGTCAGCTACATGTAGTGGCATACCATGGCTTATAAATCAATGCCTTCTGTAAGCAACAGTAAACCACATCCAGACATCTTACACACCCCCATTACAGCTAAATGGTTTTATGCAAATTCAGGACTGACAGTAGAGTCTTGTTGTATAAGAGCTGCCTTGGTGAAACCAAGTTCAGACTGCTGAAGCCAGAATCAATCTGTGTCTCTTTACTTTTTAAACACAGCTAGCAAAATACCTCATCACCCAAAGCTTGATAATAGCTTACCTAGCTAGCCTAAATGTTAGCCAAAGTGCTAACATGTCTTATAGTTGTAATCCTTGAAATTGTGTACAAAATCCTTGCTTTTTTAAGTTATAGTGGATTGGCAATAAGATCAGTGAATTTTTTTTCATTGTGCTTCACATTTCTACCGTGGAAATTCTTGCCAAATTCTTTTTGTAGAACTTAGTATATCGCATGACCCAGAGAGCGGGCTTTCGCTCAACTTTTTTTAAGACTTGTAATAAATTAAAAGTGCCTTTTTGCAAATGTTCATCAAATGTCTAGTGCTATCTGTAATGCTGACCACAACCTTTGTAAGCTTTTGGGAACCTCAATAAAATAATAAAGGTGGATAAATAAATAAATAGGGCGGCATAGGGGTTAAAGTTTGCCCCACGCTTGTGTGGGTTTTTTTTCAGGTTTCCTCCCACAGTCTATGTGCATTAGGTTGATTGGGAAGGGGTGCCCTAGTGGTTAAGGTGTTGGAATAATACTAATACTAGAAAGACCAGGATTCGATTCCCAGCACCACCAAGCCACCACTGTGGGCTCCTGAGCATGTGTCCAAAATCAGCCTGCAAAATGTGATTACTAAATGCATACTGTTTCCATAAAATGTAAGATGTCACATGAATTATCCTGTCTAATTAGATGCAAAAGTCTGTTTTATCATATGCATCTTTGGTTAGGGAGCCACTATACACAGATCCACACGCTTTACCGCAGAGACTGTTGCAAGGTGACTGTGCAAATATTTGTCGGGTATGAGTTTATGCTTGAGGAGTGAGTGATAATGAAATCCTTCAGATTTTGTTTGCATTGCTCTTGGGTCTTCCAGAGTGTGCAGACAGCTACAGCACTTACTGCTCCGACATAAGGGAAGCTGAATCCATTTAAATGACATCGGTTTACGCTGTTATGTGCTATGCTCCTTTTCAAATGCCCTTTCTTTACGTAGAATAATTGAAATAAAAGCTTCAGCACTTTTTTTTTTAAGTCAGCCAATGCTGCAAAATTACAATGCATATTTTTTTCAATATTTTTCTTCGGCCACCAAGATTTGTCAAGTGGTAGTAGAGTTGAATAGCCTTTCCATAAAAATCCACCTCTGCTCAGCATTTGACTTTGAATATATCGTAAATTAATCAATAAGTTATTCTGACCGAGCACTTTTAACCCATGATGAAATAATTTTATTTGTCTCCTCCAAGGTGACCCTGTCCATGTCTATTACAAATAAAGTGGAGATGAATAACATGATGCATTTAGAAAAATACCACCATATGCAATGCCTTTGCAATCACCGTATCTCAAACTATTTATTTGTCTTGGGCAAAGATTGAAATGATGTGTTAGACTGCGATTTCCAGCACTACAATCCAAACGCATGCATTGACGGAATTTCTTCTGAACAAATGGTGTTTATCTGTTGCAACCTTTTCCAATCAACTTTAAAGTTGTTGTGGTAGTATGTACAAAAAGACCTGCTGCTTTATTGTATTAAAATACTTGATACCTAATTTAACAAGTTTTATAGGTATCATACAAAAAAGAAAAAAAAATCCATACATCTGATAATAGTAATTGTATTGCATAAATTGCAACCTGCATAAGTAATGAAATATTCAACAGATCCTTAATGCAGGTGGAGGCAAATTTTATATAACATTTTAATGATTTTATCCTGAAAAGAAAAAAAAATCAATAGAATAGTAATCTTTTATACATGCTTTATGTAAACTTTAGGTATTTTTGGGAGTCCTTCTGGTTTTTGGGGTCCCTACTTTGCTTATTGTTTATGCACCCAGATTATAATTATGTAACATTAGATTAAGGTGTCTGTTAAAAATGTAGTTATATATCATTGGGCATTTATCAGTGAATTGCTCATGTAAATCATGTAAAAATCTGGAATACGTCTGATGTATTTAAAGGATTGTAATGTAAAGGTCAGTCAGTGCAAACAGCATGTTTGATGAGAGGACTATATCTGTCTGAAAATAATGTCATTTGTTTAATGAGGGAACATTCTGATACCAGATCACTAAACTTAGCTTAGTAAAGCAAACATATATTCTTGTTTAATCAGATGGCCTTGCAATTACATTAAATATACTTAATTTAAATATTTTTGGTAAGGGTTTCTTAACATCCTGTTGGTCACCTACTGTTATCCACCCCCAGCTGCTTGGCTTCTATTTCTTCTCACACCATTAAAATGACCATCTGTTAGTCAGTTTTGCCATCTAAAGTTTAAAGTTTGGAAAAGACTTCAACTGGTTCCAGATGTGACCGATAATGAAACCGTATGCAATCTGTCCAACTCTAGATGAAATTATGACAACAAATGCAATTGTCATCAGTTTTGGAATTCAGATCCTTGTCCAGCTGGGTCTGCTCGCACATAGTTTTTTCATGGTTTTCTTTAAAGCAAACAATGTTGAAGCTCCTAAACAAAACAATGCCCTTAGGCTCATGCCAAGATCTTACACACAGCTTAGGTACACAGTTTCAGACAGAACAGTTATCCAATCAGTTCCTAAAGTATCTGCCTCGATTTTTGAGTTGGAAAATATTCATGAAGTTATTAATTATTGCACATTTACAGCTGTTAAAATACATGGTTCCTTTCTTTAGCACTCTTTTGTATAGTTTTCTACAATTTATTTGTATTTGTATTTTCTTAGCAGCTGCTAATAATACTAGTGAAATATTGATAATATTTTTATTAATAACGTTTGTGGATGCCTCACAGAAAACACAGAGTTTCTCTGGAAATATTTATATTGTAAATACGTTATATTATTTATTAACTGCAACTAACATGCCAAGACACTGTTCCAGCATGACAATGCCGCTTTGCACAAACCCCTGAGGCTCATATGGATATGGTGTGTTCTGCATGAGCCCTGACATTGAAAAACACTAGAATGAACTGGAATTACAACTGCACCCCAAACCTCCTTACCCGATTGGCATGATGGTTTGATAGTGTAGATTAGTAAAAGTGAGATTGAGTTTAATTCTGGAATAAAATGTTACAAAATCATGAGTGTAGAGGTCAGGTGTCCCAATACTTTTGTTTTTATATTGTAGTATTTATACCTGTGTAAGTAAGTGTGTTTACATGGCAGATGTAATTATTTAGTCAGTTTTACTATTTTATGTATATACTTTTTTGGGCTAGTTAACAGCATATTGCATTGCATGTCCTGCTACATGCATAGCTACATATACTATATAAATAATTCATGTCAAAAAATTCATGTCAATGTCAGAATGTCATTCGAATCTCTGGAAAATTTGTGTAACTAGGATCACGAATTGTTGTTCTCACCAAACATTTATTCATTCATGTTCTATAACCTGCTTATTCCCAAGCTTGGGATCACAGGGGTTTGCTGGAGCCTATCCCAGCACATAGGGCAAGAGGCAGGGGTACACCCTGGACAGGTCGCCAGTCCATCACAGGGGCACAACCACACGCACTCACATTCACTCCTATGAGCAATTTTGAATCACCAATCAATCTAATGCACATGTTTTTTTGAACTGTTGGAGGAAACCCGGAGTACCCGGCAGAAACCCACGCAAGTGCGGAGAGAACATGCAAACTCCGCACAGAAGGACCCGTAAATCAAACCCACGACCTTCTTGCTATTAAGCGAATGTGCTAACCACTACGCCACCGTTGCCAGCCTCTCACCAAAGAAGGTAATCAGTCAGGGGAGACCTGCATTGATTTTCGAGTGATTTTATCCTGAAAGGACAATTGTATCAATATTGAGCCTTTAAAATTTTAATCACAGTTGGCACAGTGGTGTTGTACTGGTTAGCACGGTCACAGCAAGAAAGTCCTGGGTTTGATTTCCCTCCTCACGCTTGCGTGAGTTTACTCTGGGTACTCCTGTTTACTCCCACAGTCCAAAAACATTTAAATTAGATGTTGCTTGTCCTCCCTGTGTTTGCGTAGGTTTACCCCTGGTACTTTCTTCGACAGTCTAGAAACATGTACATTAGGTTTATCATGACTCTAAATTGCCCATAGAGGTGTGAATCTGAGTGTGTGTGGTGGTAGCCCTGCGATGGACTGGCGACCTGTCCAGGGTGTACCCCTGCCTCTCGTCCTATGTGCTGGGATAGGCTCCAGCAGACCCCTGTGAGACCCCAGGTTAGGGAATAAGCGGGTATAGAAGATGAATGGATGAATGAATATGAATCAATTTAAAACGCATTCAATTCCATTTTTATAAATATCTTACTGGCAGTATGTAAATATAATAGGCCCTCATTTACCAGACTAGATAAACTTTAGATTTATTTGTTGCATGTTTGCATACCGTCATCTGCCTAAATCTTACCACACAAAACGATATCAAAAAACATGGTTCACATCGTAGTTTTCTTGTAATCCTAGTCACGGGTAAGATGTTAGAATATGTGTTGCTGCGTTCCTGCTGAGAAAAAGATTTTTTTCTTATAGTGTGTAGCTACAGTAAGTAGGATAGAGAAGTGTGTGTGTGGGGAAGCTGTTAAGTAAATTACCCCCACTGTGCTTCGCTTTGCTGCACATAATACACAGAGGTACACATGAATGGGAATGAGTTGAAATGAGTCTGCATTAGATATTGCTGAAAATCTGAATATTAAAACACTCAACCGGTCTGATGTTGAGGTTTGCATAAATATTAAATAAGAAAGACACATAGTTAAATTATGGTAAAATATTTAATTCCATCTAGGCCTAGAATGTGCTGTGAACGTAGTAGCAGATGACTGCTTGAGCTGTCCGGAAAGCAAAGACCATAATATAAGCAACAGTGTGCGTTTTAGTTTGTGCATCATACAGCCATTATAATTTAATGGCCTCAGATCTCATTGCATGGAAATTAGTAAAAATAGGGGAGCTTGTCTGTATTTTCAGTGCATTTTTTTCTGGTTTCCTCCAACCAATAGACGTGTGCTGTTGGCTCTTTGGTATTTCCAAGTTAATTGCAGTGCGTTAACAGGTATGTGTGTGTGTGTGTGTGTGTGTGTGTGTGTGTGTGTGGATGGATGTGGCCAGTATTTGATTGCTACGTTGTCTAGGGTATCACATGCATTGTGCTACAAGGCCCTTGGTAGAGAATCCAGGTTGTTTGTGGCTCTATAAAGAAGATTTTTTTTGTTGATTAGAATTTGCTCTACCCCTATGTGAGAAAAATCACAAGAGTCATACCATTATTTAAGGGAATAATCAATGCTCATTCTTTTCAGTACAGTTCTCCTACCACACTTTTTCGTAGCTTTTTATAGCCTTTTATTTTTTATGATGGCTGAAAAAACAAAATAATAAAGTCAATATCACAGTGAACAACATAACCAAGACAAAACAAAAAAAAAAAAAAACCACATTGGCGGAACAGTGGCGTAGTGGTTAACAAGGTCACCCACAACAAAGAGGTCCTGGGTTCGATTCCTCCTGGTTTCGGTCTTTCTGTGCAGAGTTTGCATGTTCTCCCCATGCTTGCATGGGTTTCCTCTGGCTACTATAGTTTTCTCCTACAGTCCAAAAACATGTACATTAGGTTGATTAGTGACTTTGAGTGAATTTGAGTGTGTGGTTGTCTGTATGTGGCCCTGCGATGAACTGGGAACCTGTCCAGCGTGTACCACCTGCCTCTTGTCCTATGCGTGCTGAGATAGGCTACAGTAGACCCCTGTGACTCCTAATTAGGAAATAAGTAGGTATAGAAGATGAATGACTGAATGAAAATAACACATTTATAAACAAATTAGATCTAAAAAACAAAATAACACATCTAAAAACAAAATCTTATATTATCTCATAATTTTGGCATACTATAATGGCTACATTTAAAAAACAGGCAAGTACCAGGTGGACAAATAGATAATAAGATGTTGACTGCTGTCTTTCAAAAAAATGTAATGTTCAAAGACACCGTCAGTGAGATAGACATAAAAGGAACTACTAAATTACACTGTTTGTATAGACCTTGTTGATTTTTCAATAGCATTCCATTTCAACACCCTTTCTTGATTTCCTCTATCTGCACTAATGATCGGATGATATAGAGACAATAAAATTGATCTATGAACCGAAGCATAAGTGCATAGCCTAGTGGGTGTGCAGCCAGGTGGCAGCGGATCATAGACAGTTGATCGCTGCTAAAGTGAAAAGCAGTTCCGCAAGTAACAGGGATCTGGACGTCTTGCAAGACATAACTTGATCTAATTTAAAAAATAAATAAATTAGTAAAGTGTATATAATACGCTAATGATTACACAGTAAAAAGCTTTAATGTTAGCTGTATAGAGTGGATATAGCTGATAACATTAGCGGCTCGCATGAGTAGTGCGAATTCAGGATGAGTAACTTTATCTGTAACAAAAAGCATCCTGAATAGCTACTGATATATCTTTATGATCCACATACAATAATAGGGTAAGAGTGTTTTCACAACTGTAGATCAATTTCTCTTTTCCAAAATCGGAGGATTAATTTGTTGATTTTTTTTTAGATTTCGCTCAAAATTGTCATCCGTCAGGATGTACAGACAGACAGACAGCAACTTCTCAGGACTATTCTGGCTTTTTCGACTCTTATATTACTTCATTATTTTAAGCAGAAATTAAAACCTATAGAACGATTTTAAATTGTATACATAATACATTTTATAATATATGTTTAATGTGTAATGTTTATTATACAGTATATACTATAAATTATATATTATGTATAATATACATTATACATTAAATGTATATTATAAAATGTATGTATAAATATGTAGGTACACAGTCACACATACATTTTTGAACATCTTATTTCAGATTTATTCTCTAATATAAAATTAAATGTAAAATTTGAGATCATTCAGGTGCAACAGTATTACTAACCCAATGAAACACTAACATAAGGTGAGGAGGTCTGGAGAGTAGACAAACCAGGTATGAGATCAGGTGCAGTTATCTGGTAGTGTGTCTCTAAACTTTTTGATAACCCCTTGTATAATTACATTAATATTACTACAAGTTATAGTATTTGGCCAAATATGTCTTAAGAAAATTGTTAGTAATGTGTGCGGGATGTTATCACAAGTGCTTAATACTTTAGGTGTAACTGAGCAAATGAGTGAAATACTGATTTATGTTCTGCGGTACTCCATTCAGAATTAGTGTCTACCGAATTAATCTGTGTAAAATCTATAATTAAAATAAGCAATGATGACTAAAATAGGACATAAATAATGGACATAAAAGTTGAACTGCAACATATATCTTTAGAACCGCAGCTTCAATCGACTGCAATTTATTATTTATGTGATTGGATAGCTGTGAAAAAAAGGGAACGTGATGGTGTAGTAAAAGATAAAGATTACGGTTTACATTATATGGTGAAAGGTTTGTGGGCACTTGAGTGACAGACTTGAAATTGTCTTTTTTAATGCAGAAGAACCCAAACCTTTAGCATGTCTCCATATGCTTGATCTTGTGTCCTGGATGTAGTTCATGGAATTGAGTATCCTACACAAGGCCCGGCCTCTGACTCATGAATACATTTTGGATGAACTAAAACACCAGCTGAACCCCACACTAATATTACACACTGGACATTAGTAACTGATCTAACTAATTCTGGCCAAATGTTTAAATCCCCAGTGCCTAGCACCGCAATCTAATGGAAAGCATCTCCCTCAGTATGCTGGTTTCTAGGATTGGAAGTAGAACAAAAATTGAAATAGAATGGATAAGAAAACCCTACAAAACTGTCCTAATACTTTTGTCTGTCTAGATAATGATTGTATGATTCCATGTGAACATAAAATGCTATCACACAATATGGCTTATCATTCTTAAATGTATGCAGAGGGATACAAGGCACAGTCTCCTCTTGTCCCCTGGTGTCTATTTTTAATATGCATGTCTGTTGAATTTTATTAATGAGGCAGTTTGAGGCTGTGCAAGTGTGTTGGCCCTCTGGCTCTTTTTTGAGTGGAACCAGGATCTTATTATATGTAATGATGTCCTTAAAAAGATGACTTTATATTTAGTGGAGGGTTTGTCACATGTTGCCATGGAAAAGACAAAGACGCCATAGTTATATCTTTCATGAACCTCAGTGCCAAATTTTGCTTTTGTCTATGGTGTATATATTTTTTGAAATTGTCATTGTTTTGTGTTTTTACTAAACTTCAAACAGAAACATTTTCCTCATTCATTATAGTCCAAAGCAAGGCAGAATGTATACTTGCATGATGTGTTGCCAGATAACGTTTGTTCTTATTAGGACACACACAATCACTGCCATATATATCAGCCCGAATCGATCATTTTGGTTATGGTTATATACTTTATGCTTCGCTGTTAGGACATAAAATATCCTGATGCCATGTCATGTGTCAGATTTTCAGTTTCCAGCTGATTGTTAGACAGATTCTGTAAAACAATAGACACACATAGTCTCAGAATTTAAGTTTGGGTATCTTGAGGAAATGATGAAAAATATGTCAAATGACCTAGTATCTTTAGGCTGTAGGAGTTCTTTTTAATAAACTTAGCAAGATCTTGGTGGCGTAGTGGTGAAGTGGTTAGAACGGTCACCTCACAGCGGTCACCGAGAAGGTCTCGAAGTTCGATTCCCTGGCAACGGGTTGTTCTGTATGGATTTTGCATCTTCTCCCCATGTTTGCTTGGGTTTACCCTGGGTACTACGGTTTTCTTTTACAGTCCAAAAACAGTTTAGTCATGCAATAGTCCACCAGTACAGCAAAACTTCTTCAATACATTTATTTATAATATATAATTTATTTATTTATCAATAAACCTGTTAAAAATTCTTTGTCATTATTTAATATCATTTACCACTGTATGTATTATTGCCTATTAATTTTAGTTATAACAAGAAAAAAATTAACATTAATGTGCCAATAATGAAATGACATCAAACAGAGGGAGTAGAAATATAAAACAGTTTATCTGTTAATCTGTATCTGTTATACAATTAACTGTTCATTAGTGATTGCTAATGATTCTCCTATACATTCTATGCATGGAAGGGTTAACATTATCAGAAAATACTTAAAAAAATATTTTTCCTAACAATATTTTGGATTTTGGAGTGGTGGCATAGTAGTTAGCACAGTGGCCTCACAACAAGGAGGTCCTTGGTTCGATTCCTGGGCACGGGGTCTTTTGTGTGGAGTTTGCATGTTCTCCCTGTGCTTACGTAGGTTTCCTTCCACAGTTCAAAAACATGTACATTAAGTTGATTGGTGACTCTAAATTGCCCATAGGAGTGAATGTGTTTGTGATTGTTCATCTATGTGGTGCTCTGTGATGGACTGGCGACCTGTCCAGGGTGTACACCTGCCTCTCGCCCTATGTGCGCTGCGATAGGCTTCTACAGACCCCTTTGACCCCAAATTAGGAAAAGTGGGTATAAGATAAATAAATGAATGAATATTCTGAATTCTGTCTCCAGGGGTTTAAGAATAAACTAATTTATTTTTAACACATTGTTTGAATACAACTTTTTTAAATTGCCTTGAAGACAGGTTCAAACAGACTTTGTGGGAATTTACTTTGTTAATATCCCCACGTCTTTATTTTACACCTGCCCCCATAATCACTGCTAATGAGCTGACATAAAGGTCACTAATAGACTACACAGGTCCACAAACTGGGTTAGAAAAAAAAAAAGTTGTCTGTTGTGTCTGGTTGTGTAAAAGTTCAATATAAATCTACTAAAGTTGAACAATCTGATGTCATTGAAAAAAATTGATCCTACAATGAGGTCTTATATGAACATAAGCTGATTTATACCATCTGTCCCCTGTCTCGTTATTAAATTCTATGCTGTCTAAAATAATTAACCCAATTTAAATTCATACAGCGGACTGACTTTTCTAACTTCCCTAAAGGCACCAATATCAGCAGCAGATTGTTTAAAGTGTCAAATGCGGCAGCCATTGCAAGTCTATGGATTAATCTGTGCCAAAAAAAAAATGTTAGTTAGATCAGCATGTCTTAGACATTTTAGGTAGTTTAGTCTGCAGTGATACATTATATATTTGTCGTGTACTGCAACCATGAATCATTGGTGCTATGAAACAATGTATCAAAATGTTCTAATTGTTAAATCTGGAGAGAGATTTACATTTACTTGAGAAATCTAAGATAAATTTGTAATTTATTGTAATAAAAATTTTAACATATCAGTACCTGCATTCATAGCATGTAGTATCTTTGAAGTCCTACAAAACGTGTCATGTTTGTTTATGTGCTAGCAGTGGAAATATTTTAAAAATCGACTTACTTTACACCCTTTTCACTATAACATCTTGTGCCTTGGCTAATTATGGCTTGTGTGACAGATGAACAAAACAACCACCCTTGTTTTAAAAATATCATTTGGTCTCTCTGCAGCGTCAGATTGGCTACTCAGTTGAGACTGGGAGAGATAGATATTTCAGCCATGACAAGATCTCATCTTTATTGATTTGCAGTAATCTATATGTTTTCTACACAGCAAACTGTTTCAGTTAAAATGTTTATGAAACACAATATATTCCCCGCTATAATGATGTGCATCCAGAGCTTCAGCATGAAAAATAGGTTTAATAACACCACTCCTGGTAGTTATGCAGCATTTCATTTTCCATTGCCAAGTCGTATTAATTCCTAATGTGCTTATAAGTAGAACAACAACCTGATTGCTACCTTGTATGTGTAGCAAGGTAGAAGAGTGGTAGCTCTTTTAGGATGTTTGACTGCTAACTGGTTTGATTTTCAACATCACTTATGTTATCACTGTTGGGCCCCCTAAGTAAGTCCTTTAACTCTTAATTGCCCAGTTGTGTAAATAAAATAAATGTTGCCCTGAATAAGGACATCTGCCAAAGGGCATAAAACTGTTAAAAATGTTGTGGTATTTATGCTTTTAAGTACTTTTCTCAACCAGATGGAAACAGAACTAACAGAACAGAACTAGACATTAGCTTTAAATAATTTTAGACACTGATGTAAACATACATGAATTTCAAGATATTTTTCAGCATTTTAGTTTGTTTGTGGACAAAGAAAAAATTGAAGCGGGTTTGGTTGACACTCACTGATAACATCAGATAGATGATTGGTAGAAAGATTAAGATAAAAAAACAAACATCTGAGATCCTTTTTTATAATAAAATGTAGAATGTATTTTTTAAAATACATTAAATAATAATAAAGAATATATTATCTTTTTTAGGTCAGTTATTAAAGCTATACTTCGAGTCTGAGCTCTGCTAGGTTGTTTGGTTGACACACACTGATAGTTATGATCAGTTGGATTAGATCCTACTTGGCAAAAGTAACATAAGGATATTTGGTCCCCCCAATAACCCCCAATTTGGAATATTGTATATACGTCCAAATTCATATATGAAAATTCTTAACCTAAAATGAGCGTCTAAGCCTAATGTGGTGTTTTGGTGCAATCTGCTTTATTGTTTAACTTTGCTATCTGGGATGTCATTCTCTCGTGTCATTTTTGACACGAGCATTTTTGCCAATGGACCCGCCACTCACCAAATTAGTTTGTTGTCTCACAGTATGTGTTGCTTGTAAAAATCATTAAGGATCAGCAGTTTCTTAAATACCCATACCAGCTAGTCTTGTACCAACAGCAATGTCCCATTCTTCACAAGACATACTTGTCTAAATACAGTCTTAATTTTTTAAATACCTTAATCAACTTGTGTTTTTAAGCTCTATCTGCAAGATATTATCATGATGGTCTGATTTATTTATTTGATTTTCTGCAACACATTAATCACATACACAAACAAAGGCAGAGTAAAAAAAAACTGAAAAAAACTGACACAAAGAATTATTGTATATTTGCATAAATACATCAATCAGAATTGAATTGCTCACCAAGAAATATGACAAACATAAACAACATCCCTGCATTAAAATTTGGTTTGCAATGCATAAAGATGGTGGCGTGGTGGTGCAGTGGTACAAACATATCTGATCAGTCATTCTTAATTACTAAAGCCTGGTCAAAAATCACATTTTATTTTAGACACTGGTTTGTTTATAAGGGGTTAGAAAATATCCTAGACAGCTGCAGGCTAAAAATAGTAACTGTACTATATAAAAAAAACACGTCTGGTTACTAAACCAGGTTACTTAAAAACACTACTATAGCAAAAAAATAAAATGGTACTAATATTAAATGCTAGGTTTAAAGGCTAGAAACTAAAAAAGCATGATTTAAGAAATGTGACTTATTTTCATTCCTCAAGATCTGTTGTTTGGAAATAATAAAGCTTTATGAATAATAAAGAATTTAACCTGCTAAAAATTAAGCACATCACAGTCACTTTAAGCTGGATCACCTTAAAGCCATGTTTTATATTCAACAATTAGGCTTTATAAGGAAAATGTGTGGTAATTAACGCCTGACTCCTCTATATTATGAAGTGAAAAAAGCACTTTGTGCTTAACTCAGCGTATGTGCCTGTCATGTTTCTACATGTGGACTCGCTGTATTCAATTAAATCAAATAGAACTTGATATGTATTTCTAGATGACTAAAAAAGGTCTCTGGTTCAATTCCCGTTTTTTCTATGCAGAGTTTCAATATTCTACACGTACTCTAATATTCTTAAATATTCTTTAAATATTCTACATGTACATAAGGTTGATTGGTGACTTTAAAATTGTCCATAGGAGTGAGTGTGTGTGGTTTTTCGTCTGTGTGTGGCCCTGCAATGGACTTGTGATCTATCCAGGTTGTACCCTGAAAAAAAGGTACAGAAGATAAACAAAAAATGAATGAATAAAAGAATGAAATTGACTTTTAAAAAACAAAACCATTGTCCATTTTATCTGGTTGTAATTGTAATCAAACCTCCACTGGCTTGACTCATTACCGACCCTAATTTATAGCTACACACCTATAGCTGTCTCTCTATATTATGTAGCATTTAACGTCTATTACATGTGGAAAGTGTTAGCTCTGTGGTCTTGGACCACTGTTTAAATGATTGGGGTTTCTTTTTCAGCAACACCAAGCTGCCAATGCCAATTCTCTAAGCAAGTTCTTTGACCATCATCTACTCAGCTGGAAGATAAATGTAAAACATAAGAATAAGGGTGTGTGGAAAATTTTTAGACACTTTCACCATGAAGATGCCCCTGTGCACAAAGACCCTGAGGCATGGTGTGTTCTGGTTTATGTGGAAATCCTTGCATGGCTTGGCACAGAATTTGTCTCTGACTCAAACCCAGAGAACACCTGGCACCCCATACCTTCTCACCTCATATTACTGCCTAAACATTTTAATCATTTAACTAATTGTTTACCTGGTTGGCTGTGAGCCATAAAACAACTGCCAACAATAGCCTTAAATTCCAAACCGGATCACATCAGCCCCCTTTCCTCTAAAATATTGTTTCAATCTGTGACTTGTTTCATGTCCTTCTGGTACATACAGATTTATACACAGCCTTTGTCTGGAGAATCAATGTGTGTTACAGTCTTTGACAGTGCATCATTGCTATCAGTTATCCTTTAGCATTCCAGTATTAGCTTGCCAGATTCTGCTCAATGACTTCGTCTGCCCTGCCCGTAAAAGAACACAACACTTTAGAAGCCTATTAAAGAAACACCCAGGAGGTTTGAACAACACTTTGTGCTTACTGAACGCTTCCTAAAGTCTCTCCTGACAATATTAGATCTAAAGAAAAATACCGGATGTTCTAAAGTTCTCTACATCATCCAACATGGTTCATCGACCTCTGGAATGCAGTATGGAGGTCTGGACTCTGACTAATCAATGAAACTCTTAGATATTTCCTCTTACTTTGGTTGAAGATTGCGCACCCGGGAATAGTAAATGGTCTTCCCTAAGTAGCAGAGATTATACTAAAGAGGGTATTACTTGGTTCTCTTCTATAGCTTTAAAAATCAGGAATATTTTCCTTATTTTTGCTGGAATGTAAAGTAGATAGAATCACATGTTATGTAGTATCACTTTTTTATGGCTATGAATTTTTTATTAATACAAAAATAAAATAAATGAAATAAAATAAATCACTGTACAGTGGAATAAAAACAAAAATTACTGGGCCGCATTTTTATTTTAACTCTGCTGTTGTGTTTCTAAATAAACACCAATAAAGGAGCAAAAAAGGCAATCAAGTTTAATTTTATATTCATACCCACATGGGGTTATTGTTGCAAATATTCTAAGGCAGATAATTTCCAAAACCAAGCATCACTAGACTTGCGGCTAGAGAAATAAGACCAGGGTTGAATTATTCCTAGACAGACAATTTCTGTGCTTTTGGCACAGATATCTATGTGTTTATTTAGCTATTAACTGAAATCAAGAATGTATCTACATGTTAGTCTGCTAATAAAGCAGAGTAGCCCTTCCTCCCAACCCTTAACTGCTTGTCATGACCAAGAATTAGGCTTATATTTTCAAATCAACCACCCAATGACTTGAATGTGTGAACTTTCACCGGCTCCAAAAAACTGACAGATATTAGACATCCGGTATCAATAGTTAATTACAGTTTTTACAATGTAAATAAAACAAAATAGCAGCTGACAAAAGCTTACCGCATAGGTTGGATAGGCTAAACAAAGCATTTAATTTTTTTTATTCATATATATGTTACAATAGATTTAGGAAATTAAAGATTATGGGATAATAATCACACTATAGGATAAACACACTTACATTTTTGGTACACAATCCTATAGACGTTATGCTCATTTTCTCAATAGTCTCATTGTCTTTATGCAGAGCAATATGATGGCAATGGAACCTTCCGATCTTTAATTCAACACCTTACCTACTGGGATAGCACATACGACCAGCCGGTAGATTTTTCTTTAACCAGGAAGAAATTAAAGCTGACACAGTATGCAGTCATTTCCATTTCTGCTGTAACAAGACACACATCTTTATAATACAAACACTTCCAGATGATCAGTTAGCATATTGATTAAAAAATAAGATGGAATAAAATTTATTTAGTTTATGACAACAGGCTGGTTGATTCTAATATAGCTTGTCATATTAATATCTCTGTATTCATGCCAGAGCCCATGTTGCTTGGGTTATTCTCACCTCTCCACCCCCATCTCATCTGTTGTCCATTGCACGGTGATTACATTTCCGACTGAAGCCTTGATAATGTGTTTATTCTCGTGCAAGCTCTATCGGTTCCTTGCATCGACTTTACTCAGATTACGCCTTTCAAACGACAAGCAGGACACATTGCGCCCCCTTTGCTGAGACTGACAGGCCCTGTAACACGAAGGCCTTCTGCCACATTATTTTTACGAGACCTTGACAAAAGATATCTATTTGTAATCTGTATGCAATAAAAACTCATTAAGACATTTTACTTTTTGCTGGGTAAAATAAATAAAGATATGTCGTGACAGATATCAATCGGTTTCAGTCTTGGAAAAAAAATAATAATTATACCTGGAAATTAGACTCAAACTAGAGAGGTATGTAACGAATTAAAATGAAGGTTTTTTTACACCTACTGATATGGCACGTTCAAACTACAAATCACTTTTTCTGTTCTGATTAAGGGTTTGAATCCTGGGCACGGGGTCTTTATGTGCAGAGTTTGGGTACTCCGGTTTACTCCCACAGTCCAAAAACATGTGCATTAGGTTGATTGGTGACTCTAAATTG
>JAOTQW010000009.1:6168989-6187626 GCA_026260075.1 Sisor rabdophorus
GATAGATAGATAGATAGATAGATAGATAGATAGATAGATAGATAGATAGATAGGGATATGCTTATCAAAGATATTTTACCTCTATGCTGCTTCTTAGATGTGAAAACAGCTCCATCTGCCATTTTTCTGCTCAGTACATAATGCCTTCTGGGCAAGTTCTGCTCCTTAATTCTGCAAATATGTTGACTTGATTCCCTTGGCCTGTTAGAGGACAACGTATAACCTATTGAGCAAAGCAGTAGCCCTAAGATTCAGGTTCCTTTTTGAATTAAGAACCATTACCAAGACCACCTGATTGTGGTTGTTTATAACAGAAAATGCATTTCGTGTGGTTTTTAAGTATTTATTTATTAAATTTAACAAATATTTTTTAATAACCTGCTCTCCTATAATTAAATTCATTTATTCATCTTCTATACACTCTTATTTCTCTTATTCCCCAAATCGGGTTTACAGGGTTCTGTTGGAGCCTATCCCAGCGCACATAGTAATACACCCTGGACAGGTTGCCAGTCTATCACAACTATAATTAAATATCACTTTTTATTGTGTCAGTTATATATAGAATTGCTATTAAAAAATAAATTATTGTTACTCTAGTGTTTTAGTAGTGGTGTTGCTTTGTTCTCTGTAGTTTTTTCCATTCTGAAACAGGAAAACAAAATTGTCCTTATAAATTTCTCACTACAACAACATGAGTTTATTTTTATATATAGTGAATAAAAAAGTCAATGTACCTTCTACAAACTTCCAGTGTACTGCAGTGGAGGGTCGTTCCTAAATGATTTCTTTATATTTTTGAACAACTCCATAATGTGACTTAGGGAGAATGAGTCATCTTGAAAAGTGATTTGTTCAGTCACGTTCACTTTCTGGTTCAGACTCCATTGGTTAAGCATATTAGGTTGTGATGGGACACGCAAATGACTTTTACTCCAAAGACTTAAGAGATAAACGAATCAATTCTCTTTCTGGCTCAGACTGCATCCGTTAAGCATATTGGGTTGTCACATGATGCACAAATGCTTCAAACTCGTAAACTTGTCAGATAAGAGGTGAGGTGAGGTGAGCTAATCTTAGACTGAAGCCTAATCTTTTTTTTGGTTCTTAAATCATTACTGTTTCTCATGTGATCAAAGATTGAGTATGTAGTTGATCTGTTAGACTTTAGGGAAGTAACATGCAAAAACAGATTCACCAAGTCTTAAAGTTTGGTTAAATGACCCGGCCTCATCACAGGTGTACTTAAAAAAACATTCAATGGCATACAACATAAAGGGTCCATTTCGTTTCATCGTTGTGGGTATGAACCCTAAAAATCATATGATAAAAATGTTGTTTAAAGGACCTTGTTGAGACCGGCAGTAGCACTGTCCCTTATTGTGGAGTCTAATGCACTATCCCTGTCTGATCTTTACAAAATGTGACAACTTAATCTGATATCTTTGTTATAGATAATGTCAATGATTCAGAATTGTTTGAAATAAAATGAAAGATTTGAAAAATGAATCCCTTATTCACATTAGGTAGAAATGCTGCCAGAACCTTTTATAAGAATTTGGGTTTGAGAGTAGTAATGAAATTAAGTGTTGTACTGTAGCTGAGACAGGAACTGTGCTAAAGTCAAATCATATTTGGCTCTGTAAATGACCATTCATTCATATAATAATTTTTTTACCTGCAGCCTTTAAATTTAATTATAAATACCCATAATGATATCTAGCCATTTTCTGTACTGTTCATACTGAACTAGGGAACCCAGAGCCTATTCAAGTGGATAGTAGAGGTGATTTTGCTAAGTAGGATGGAATCCTGGAGCTTTTATTTTTGTTAATTCTGAATCTACTTTTCTATCAACCAATCACATCTATCAAATCTGCCAATAGATTTTTGAAACTTTCTCTCCTTCTAAACCAAAATGTAATATTATAATTCAATTCAATATATTAAAAACCATGAAATACTTAAAATAACTATTATACATATAGTTTTGTGTAGTTTGTCTAATTTTCTTTTGTGATCCAATGAATTACAGTCTCAGGCAACACGTTTAGTTAAATGTTTGTCAGTTTGTATGTGGACAAATTATTATAACAGATTATTTTAATGCAGAATCACATGCTACTTGGTAAAATCCCAGGGAGACACAACTACAAGGTACAAAGCAGGGCTAACAATTTGCAAAAAAATATTGCACTACAGAGAGTCAGAGACAAAAAATGAGAGGGGGAGGATGACAGAGATATGAACTATCTGAGTGGAACCCAGAAGAATAGACAGTGACAGTTTTCGATTTGTTTTGGATTGTTGACAAACTATGGTCAAGTCATTTAGTCTTTTATTCAGTTTTGCACATTCAGGAGCATGGGGGCCACAGGAAACACTGAAGGCAGCAGCAAATTTAATAAACAAACATGGTCTGTCTTATTCTTTTTCTCTCTAACCCTCTCTTTCTTATTTTCTATTTTTTATTCTCTTCTTTTCTTGTTTTGTATTGCATCAGAAACGAGTGATGTTAATCTTTCTGGAAAAATAAGCCAAAAAACTTTTTACGCCTGGTTTTCGAAGCTATAAGGGTTAATTTAAGTAAATTTATATGGGAAGGCTTTCCATTGTTTTGTTTATTTTTGCTGGCACGGTGGTGTAATGGTTAGCGCAGCCATATCACAACACAAAAGTCCCGGGTTCGATTCTGCTGCAAGGGGTCTGCATGTTTCTGTGTGGAGTTTGCATGTTCTCTCCGCGAGTTTACTCCGGGTACCCTGGTTTTCTCCCACAGTCCACAAACATGTACATTAGGTTAAGTAGTGATGCTAAATTGCCCATAGTAGTGAGTGTGTGTAGTTGTTTCTCTATGTGTGACCTTTCAATGGACTGGTGACCTGTCCAGGCTGTAGCCCTGCCTCTCACTCTATGTGCACTGGGATAGGCTCCAGCAGCCCCCATGACAGGCTCCAGCAGACCACCATGACCCTGAGTTAGGAAAAAAGAGGGTATAGAAGAGAAATTAATGAATGCATTAAAGATACCACTTTCTTTTTAACTACGTTCACATGTGCTTATCTTCTAAAAAAATCTACTATTTTTTCTGCTGAACGGTGAAAGCTCCAATTTGCTTTTCAGTGTCATGATCAGCGTTGAGAGAAAACATAGATTGAGTTAGGAACGTGTACCAACAAACACCAATAGAAAAATCAAAGAAAACACACCATAAGGTCATGTCTATGACAACACATTTATTAGTCACAAACAGCTCCTGGTGGTATCAAGAGCATGGGTAATTAGCATGCTGTTTATGTGCCTGCGGGAGGTGTGGATCAGCTCATTAAGTGCTGTTGGTTGGTCTTTTGCTGATGCTTTAGTTTTCTTCCATCTGATGTGTGTCTCAGGTGGTAGTGCCCCACTGCTAGGTGCAAAAGCTTGCTTGCTTTAGCTCGATTTGACTTAAGTGAAGCAGAACTGTCATCTTGCACTTCTAACTTGTCATGATTAAATATCATGATATTGGATGTAAAGGTTTTTAAAAGTTTTTTGTCCAAACAAAAAACGTTTAAATTGTTTTGTTATTTTTAATTACAAATTGTTCCCTGTGTTGTAAACTACAAGACCCGTGTATTATAAAAAAATACAATTCTTTTTATCATATGTGCTTGTTTATCAAAGGAAAATTGCCATTTTAAAATTCACATTATATTTCAGTATTTGTAAGTTACAAATGTCTTGACCTATTAGGTTTAAAATTTTATCCTTGTGATTTTCAGTTACTTTTGCTAATGGCAGTTATTAATGCTTCAATTTCTATGCTAATAACAATGCTTGCTGTAGATTGCTGAATAAACTAGCCGACTAACTAGCACAAGTTGAAAGTTTAGTTGCCTTTTTTCATTTTGAGTTGTTTTTTTTAATTATTTATTCATTCATCTTCTATACCCGCTTATTCCTGAAATTTTCAGGGTCACAGGGGTCTGCTTGAGCCTATCCCAGTGCACAAAGGGTGAGAGGCAGGGGGGTACACCCTGGACAGATCGCCAGTCCATCGCAGGATCACAAACACGACCACATGCACTCACACATTCACTCCTATGGGCAATTTAGAGTCACCAATCGGAGAAAACGGAGTACCCGGATTAAACCCACGCAAGGTTTGAACTCAGGACCTTCTTGTTGTGAGGCGACCATGCTTACCACTGGATTATAGGAGAGCTTTAGGATTTCAGACAAATACATTGTGACCAAAACCGTGCAGTGCTGGCCCGGCATTAGATAATTCTACTAATTTGTCCATTTTATATCAGTACAGTCTTGTTGTCTTTTGTGCCTTTGTTTAAAGTATTATAGATATGCTGTCAAACTATAAAGTGTTCATATATGAGGGTAAATGGGATTGGAATGGGGCTATCTTGACAAATTCTGACAGCACAGCTGTTGAAAAAGAGACTCTCACATGAACTCTTAGGCTGATCTGGCCCCAGTTATGGATCGAATCACAGCTGTAAATTCATCCTCAGCTCAGTCTTAAGCACGGCATGGAGCAGCTTCTCTGCTCTGAGCGATAAAGGCATAGCCACAAGGCTCGTTTCCTACCCCCCCCCCCATTTAATCCTCCCTCTTTGGCTGGAAATCCCCGCTACATGTTGTTTTCTCTCATTTGATGGATCACCGGGTCTTCTAGTTGGCTGGCAGACTTGAGAATAGAAGGTGGTTTCGTTTGATGTAAGTTCCAAGTTGGGATTTAGTGACATTGGCTCACCTTTGGTAATGGAAAGTGTGCTTGTGTGTGTGTGTGTGTGTGTGTGTGTGTGTACATGTGTGAAAGAATACTGTCACAAGTGTGTTTCATAAATGAACATGTTCTACTGTGGTTTTCTTTACATTTATCAGCCTGCCTACTGCACCACTGAAAGTACCCATTAAAATGTGTAATAGAGACTAGAAAATAATCCTGCATGCCCGCTATATTTTACAAACATTGGCTTATTATTCTTCACTAATAAGAGTCAAAAGGTTTTGACAAAGCAATAGAGAGAAAATATTAGAATGCACATTACGGCATTTTATTAGGTATGTATTTATTTGCTAACTACTATATCTATCAAGCTATGTAAAATTGTATTTCGGCTGTCCTCTGTGTATTCGTACATATTTTCTGAGTTCCTTCCTGTCAGAAACACCCTTTTACATCTTATGAACAACCTAGCAACAGTGCAACCTACATGAAAAAACAAAAACTCAACTTTACTGTAGAACATGTGGTCAAATTTCCTGTGGGAGATACTGTAGTGTGAATCCTAATGTAGTAATTATATCATACATTCTATTATACTTAAAAATATAAGACCTATTGAAAAATCAACTATTTGTTACATTAATTATTAGTAAGTTTTTGATAACATTAATTCATTCATTCATCTCCTATTGCCACTTATTCCCTAACTTGTTGTCATGTGGGTCTGCTGGAGCCTATACTAGCACACATAGGGCAAGAGGCAGGGGTACACCATGTACAGGTCAACAGTCTATCGCAGGGCCACACATAGACAAAGAACCAAACACTCTCACACTCAATCTTTTGGGAAACAGAAGTTTCTCCTAGACACTATTGTATGTTAAAGATACAATGTATAATCTTATTTTAATATTTGTGTATTTGCAACACTGTGTATTGTTATAAAAGGCATGAAAATGAATTCATGTAGATCAGTTCATAATTGGTGGTGACATTTATATTTACATTTACAGCATTTAGCAGACACCCTTGTCCCGAGCGTTGTACAAAAGTGCTTTAAGTCACATCATTAAACAGCTCGATACTGGTACAATTGATTGCAACCAACCACAAAGAAAGTGCTGAACGAGTAGTATGGATTTTTTTTATTATTCATATGTCAAGTGCTAGGTGTTTAGAAAAGAGGTGCGTCTTCTTGAAGACAACCAGTGATGCCGCTGTTCTGACTATGATGAAAAGGTCATTCCACCATCTTGGTGCCAGAAAAAAAATGTCATGAGGCCAACTGGCCTTGAGCACTAGGGGATGATGGAACGAGTCAAGCAGTACGTGTGGACCTGGGGAGCGCAGGGCTATGCGAGAAGTAATGAGTGCTTGGAAGTAGGATGGTGCGGTTTGGTTTTTGGCTTTTTAGGCAAGTGTCAGTGTTTTGAATTTGTTGTGTGCAGCTACTGGGGGGCAGTGGAGAGAGGTGTGGTGTGCAAAAACTTAAAAAAAGCTTGTGCCGCTGCATTCTTCTGCAGAGGACGAATTGCACTGCCAAGAAGAAGACCTGCCAAGAGCAAGTTGCAGTAGTCCAGTTTAGAGATTACAAGAGACTGCACAAACAAATAAGTGGCCTGAGTAGATAAGAATAGTCAGATCCTTCAAATGTTAATGAAGATAAATTGACACGATCTTGCTACGTTAGCAACATGTAAGGAAAAGGATAATTGATTGTCTATAGTTACCTCAAGGTTACAGTGGTCGAAGGGATGATCGTTGAATTGTCTTAGGTGATTGACAGATCTTGGTATGAGGATGCATCAACTGGTATAAAAAGTAGGTCTGTTTTGCAACGTTTGGGTTTTAGTTTGGGAGCTGCCATCCATAATAATCTGGCAAGGTCTGGCAGGCAAGCCGGGATCGGGACAGAAGCAGTGGTTTCTGAAGACAGACAGACACACAGACAGACAGACAGGTATAGGAATAGACAATATGGGAAAAACAAATTTAGTGAGCACATGTACACACAAAAAAGTCTAATAATTACTTTGTAAAATAGTGGAAAGCAGTAAAAAAACACGTCTGCATGCACAAGTTTTACTTGCCCCAGCTCAGGCTGTACTATGAGAAAGAAATACACCCCATACAGGTTTCCAGCATTCAGAAGCTGTCATACACAGCCACACATTTACCCTAAGAGGCAAACATTTTGGACCATAACCAGTCTGACAATTTGCATTCTAAACGAGACAAAAAAAAATGAAATTTTAAAGAAATATTAGAGATACATGGAGAGAATAAGAAAGTCTTAATTACTTTGGCTTTCCTCGCTTAAGATGATTATTACCTTAATTCAGCCATGCGTATTTAATTCACCTTTTTGACCTTTACGCTAATATAATTTGGAGTCATGCGCAATCACGATAATTTCCTTGCTCATTACAATGAAACTGAAAAAGAATTGACCCAAATCATGTTTTTATGAGGGGGCGTAGAGGTGGTGTAGTGGTTAGCAGTTCACCTTATAGCAAGAAGGTGCCGGATTTGATTTCCACGCAAAGGGTCCTTTTGTGCTGTGTTTGCATGTACCCTGCGCTTGCGTGGGTATAGTTTAGGCACTCCAGGTTTTTCCACAGTCCAAAAACATGTACATTAGGTTAATAGATGATTCGAAATTGCTTGTAGAAGCGGTTGGTTTTTTTTATGTGTTGTCCTGCAATAGACTGGCAACCTGTTCAGGGTGTTCCCCTGCCCTCATGTGCACCGGAATAAACTCCAGCAGACTTACAACAAGAAGGTCCCAGGTTCGATTCCCAGGCACTGGGTTTTTCTGAGTGGAGTTTGCATGTTCTCCCGTGCTTGTGTGGGTTTCCTCTGGACATAAGGTTGATTGGTGATTTTAAATTGGTTTATGTGTGGCCCTGCAATGGTCTGGTGACCTGTTAAGTGTGTACCCCTGCCTTTCACCGCCTGTGTGCTAAAATAGGCTCCAGCAGACCCCCATGATAAATTAATGTTTTTATGGTGCTTCTCATTGATTATCCAGACTATTTTTCCCGCAGCATGTTCAGTATTCCTGTGGTGGCCTCCAAAGTATGTGGAAGCAACGCTAACAAGCATTTCACTAAAGATTTAACATCTTGTCGCACTTCAGGTTTTATAGCAACTCTTTGCTCTTTGTTTACTCACGTAACGCTGAACAGTTGGTGAGTAGTGCGCAGTTAAAAGGTAATGTAGACAGACTTGTAATGAGGATGGTCACTATTTTTATGGACTCCAATTAAAAAAATCTTGTGCGCTAACATGGACTTTCACATTGAGTCAAACTCTGATGACCCTGAGAGTGTGTCACTGGATTCTGGATTACTGTCCTGTAGGTGTAATTATGTTGTCATTTTTTAAATCTTGCTTTATCTTGTTTGTTACTTAATGAAGGGGTTTTGGGTGTGGGAGAAAGAGAATGGGAGATTGAAAGACCGAGAGAGAGAGAGAGAGAGAGAGAGAGAGAGGGAGTATTTTTTTACCACTTTTTATTTATAAAATTTCTATATGATTATAAAACAAAACAGTAAAATATTGTAAAACAACATCCAAATGCTAAACAACAATATATATTTTTTTGCTTAGCCTTAATCCAGTCTTACTGAAGAAAGACCTTTTTCTTAGTCAACACCCTTCACCACTCTTTTCTTTTTGAAACACATCCCACTTGATACTGTTTTACACGTTCGCAGTCAAAACTTAAAAAAAATCTATTTCACATTTGTGTTCTGCGGAAATTGGCTTCAATCTTACATTACATAACAGGGTATTGTACAGTAAGAAAGAAGATGTGGGTTGCCTTGCAACCAACATTGCGGTAGGGCAGGGAAAAAAATCCATGTCTGAATCTGATGGCAGGAATCCATGAAATTTAAATGTACTGGCTAAACTAAATAAAAAAGTGATAGACAAAAAATGTGGTGCAAACAGAATACAAAATCTCCTGTTATGTATGTGGTTGCAAACACATTTATAAAAAAATTTTTAGCTGTTATACAGTTATAAGTCTAGTGGTTAGAGTTCCAGTCAGACATCAGAACACACACAAAAACCCACACATTATCAGCATCAATAACCAGGTAACAGTGATAAAAAGGAAAAAAACGAAAACATGGCTCAATAATTCATGATAATATTGATGAGGCTTTGTGGGGAAGATAATTGAGTGTGTAGGAAGCCAAACTAATTAAGAATAACCTGAACACTATCAGAGTGCGTATGGTTGTGTGTGTGGCCTTGCGATGGACTGGCGATCTGTCCAGGGTGTACCCTCCCTGCCTCTCGCCCTATGTGCACTGCGATAGGCTCCAGCAAACACCCGTGACCCGAGTCTGTGTTTCCTGACTACTAATGCTTTATTTTATTCCCACTCTCCGTGAAAGACAATAGCATTCATTTATTCTTTCATCTTTAATACCTGCTTATTCCCTAACTCGAGGTCACAGTGGTCTGCTGGAGCCTAAGGTGAGAGGCAGGGGTACACCCTGGACAGGTCACCAGTCCCTCGCAGGGCCACACACAGACAAACAACCACGCACACTCACTCCTATAGGCAAAAAGTTTTTGCTTTACAACCTATTGTACATGTTTTTTGACTGTGGGAGGAAACCGGAGAAACCACGCAAGCGCATAGAAAGCATACAAACCACAGGACATGGTCTCGTTGTCCTTAACCTGATTGTCTTAAGCAAACTGTTTGCAGTTTTTTTCTTGTGCATCTTCTTTAGAACAGGCTTTCTTCTGGGACAACAGCCATGCAGACCAATTTGATGCAGTGTGCTGCGTATGGTCTGAGCACTGACAGACTGACCCCCACCCCTTCAACCTCTGCAGCAATGTTGGCAGCACTCATACGTCTATTTCCCAAAGACAACCTATGGTTATGATGCTAAGAATGTGCAGTCAAGCTTTCTGGTCAAGCATGACGAGGCCTGAGTGCAACCTGTCCTGTTAAATCGCTGTATGGTCTTGGCCACCGTGTTGCAGCTCAGTTTCAGGCTCTTGGCAATCTTTTTGTAGCCAAGTAGCCTCTTGTAGCCTTTATATAAAGCAACATTTCTTTTGTTTAGTTCCTCTGAGAGTTCCATTGCCCAGTATGAGAGAGTGAGAGCAATAGCAGCAAATTTAATACACCTGCTCCCCAGTCACACCTGAGACCTTGTAACATTAACGAGCTCATGACAACAGGGAGGGAAAATGGCTACTTGGAGCTAGTTTGAAAATTTCCTCTTAGGCATGTTTTCACTGTTAGATAAGCGGTGCATTCACTTCTTTACATTGTACATTACATTTCTTTAGTATCTTTACATAAAAAGTAAGTCATCTTTACAAGAAATGTAAGATGTACTTACTACTCTGACATACTGTATACCAGATGAAGTTTACAATAAAATAGAACAACCTTTCTCCAGGACCTCATGGTGCTACATAAAACAAAAAAAAATAAATAAAAAGTTACATAATAACAACACAGAACTAAAGACTAAAGACTAAAAAATAACTTTTTCTTGGCAACAAAAATAGCATGTCTGCAAACCAGTGAAATAAATGCTAAACAAACAGTGCAAAATTAGATAAATATAAAACAAAACACAGTACAGGTACATTAAATATCGCCAAACAGATTTTAAAGGATGTGCAGATAGACAAGTTGTGCAAGTATGACAATAAAAATATACTAGACATCTGTCTACTTCAGTTTGTGGTAAATAAATTCTGGGACTGGGACATGTGGAAGTGCTGGGAAGGTGTCCACAAATCTTTGGCAATATAGTGTAGAAAAATAGAGAGAAGTGTCTCACTGGGTTTTGTTTACTCTCACCTCTTTCCTGTATTTTTGCATTCTTTCCTAACCCTCCTTACACTTCTTTTTTTCTCAGATGAGCTATATTCTCTAGTTGATACATTAATTCAGAGATCTGATTTAGCACTCACATTAGAAGGCCCTCTAATTTCTTTTCTTTATTTGGCTAATGCAGTGCTCCAAAAAGAATTAAACAGAGGCTGATTATGAAGAGTGTGTGTTGTTGTCTTTTTTCCCTTTGGAACCACTGAATAGCTGTTTGTGTTAATGACAGCAAGAGGGCAGCACACATGATTCTCCAGACCGCCGAATTAAGTTTTATTCCAAAGCTTTGTAATTGAGATTCAACATCATTCTCTTTATTCTTACAGCTTAAGTCGGGCAGCATTGGGTGTGTTTTTTTTTTCTTCGCCTGTTTATTTCCAAATGAAGTTCATTCTTATTCACTCGCGACACTATCGACTCATTTGCGAGGTCTTTTTTATTTTTTTCACTCTGAGTAATGCATGGTATATATAGTTTGAAGAAGTGTGACTTGGGAAAGAAGGCGGCGATAGAAGGAGAAGGATGGTTATGCAAGGTTTGTGGTTCAGGCTCTTATTCCCTACTGACTACCTATGAAATATGGCTTAAGCTTTATGGCCTGTGCGGTTCTGGAAATGACCGTGTAATAAGGAGAGGAGGTGAGACGTGCAGTGTACAGATCACCACTTCCCTTCATTAGACCTGTGGTGTGTTTTAGAGCTGGACTACTATATGTGTCACCTAATAATATGACTTTTTAAAAAACACTGGCCAAGTGAGATGTGTAAAGAATAAAACAAGATGATTATAGACATGCTGTTACTTGAAAACCGAGAGCCATAGAAGCAATGTAAGGTGACCTGGAGCGAAATAGATTTACTCTGATGTTTATTATTTTCCAAAAACAGCACAGCCCTGTGTTTTATTTATTTTGGACCATTTTAAAATATTATGATTTTCTAAATCATCAGCAAAACAAGATTATCACCGTATGTTCACAGTGTATGATTTTCTTTTGACAAAGTTGTTAAAAGACCTTTGTTTTCACACTGCGCGACAATTTGCGATAATATTCAGTTGCTGCTGTGTTTACATTGCACAATATCTCTGCAACAGGACGTAATACACTACCTGAATTACACTACCTGAACCAACAACTCTATCTGTATGGCAAACTATGTTTCACAAATAAACTTAGAATTTTATTATATCGGTAGCCAGTAAGAAGTTCATCCATCCATTTATTCATTTATTTATCTTCAATACATACCTGCTTATTTCCTAACTTGGTGTCACAGGGGTCTGCTGTAGCCTATCCCAGTACACACAGGGACCCTGGGCAGGTCTCCAGTCAGTTGAGGGGCCACACACAGACACAAACAATCCTATAGGTAATCTAGAATCACAAATCACCTAATGTACATGTTTTTGGACTGTGGGAGGAAACCAGAGTACCTGGAGAAAACTTGTGTGAAAAACCGTGCTAACCTCTACTCCAATGTCCGCCCTCCAGCAAGAAGTTTGCCATTTAAATAACAATAAATAAATAATAATACTAAATAATAATAATAAATAAAAATGTTTTATGCTAATTTGGATGAAAAACTGCAAAATAAAAATCCTTGCTGATATTCCAACTTCCTGCTGTCCTGTATCTTGCTCTTTCATTAGCTGTAGGTCATAACCAATGTATTTTTTAGTTGGAACACAGCAGGATTTTAACTTTTTGTCAGTTCCAAATATTCATTAGGCCAAATATTTCATGAGCACCTTCAAAAATTCTAACTGTGTAATTGCGACTCGAGTGAACGAGTACTGATTCCCTCCATTTCAGACATTTGTCATGCAGCCAAATTTGCTGGCCAGTAAAAAACGGGGCTAAAATCATGCAGTTCGTTCTTAGCATCAGTTATTTCAGCTATAAGTGTAATTTCCTTATTAAATCTTTATTTCCTTTCTTTGTCCGATCTCTTTGTCTTTCTTTTCTTCCATTTGTTTAAAATGTCATTATAGTCAAGGTTGTACTGAAAATTGTAAAAATGTTAGGTAAAATAAAGTTTAAAATATAATGTGATCTGAAGATAAAATTTTAGCTACAAAGCAAAAATAGCAAACAACTCTCAGTTGTTACCATGGGCCAAATTGAAAAATTCAGTAGATGTTATATAAAATTATTAATGTAGTCTTAGAACAAGGGCTTTTTTACATTTCATGTTATGTTAATTCGATAATAAGTGTTCGCTTTAAACAAGGGAAATCTGATTTTAGCTATTATGCATCCTTTAGTTGGAACCATCGACCAATAAAAAAAATCAGATGTTTAAATCCGTATCCATCTTTAATTCCAGGCTTAAAACATTTATTCATTTATCTTCTATACCCGCTTATTCCCAAATCTGGGGTCACAGGGGTCTTCTGGAGCATATCCCAGCACACATAGGGTGAAAGGCAGGGGGTAAACCCTGGACAGATCGCCAATCATCTGTGATACTTCTGAACTGACTGTAATCATTCTATTTTCATCTAAATCATGGTTTGTATTGAAATTTCCTAGTTTATCTTTTGTAAGTAATTTGACTTACCAGTGTATAAAATGTGCTACAAATAACCCTGCCTTGCTCTGCCTAAGCCTACAGGATTTAATTTTAATTCTATTTGTATCATAAAATCCAAGTATGACCAAATAAGTTGTTAAGTGGGTGAAAGAGTCATATAATCCATTTAGTGCCTCAGGCAACCTTGATCTTGAGATACCAGTTGTAGTCCAACTTCTACTTATCATTTCAGAATATGGTGCAACCAGATTGATTTACTTACTAGTTCATAAATCAGGAACTAGTCAAGTATCAAAATGAGTTTAAATAGCCAAAAAAAGACAATAAATGCAAACATATGAGGCAAAGGTAATAAACACATGCAAAAACCCACAGAATTTTTAAACCCTATGTTAAAGGAGGTTTGGAGAAAATTATGCGGTCACTAGACTAGAGGCTATAAGCACTGTGAAAAAAAATACATGTGTGTCATCTTTATACTACGATACCATCAACCTTGTGTTGATGGTATCGTAGTATAAAAAGTACTTTGGAAACTAAGTAGGATTTGTAATCTCTTGGGATCTCCTCGATCGATGTCATATTGTTGCATATACACACTCCCAAGAGCTTTTTAGCGCTTCATCTACATCTGCTGTCTACATCTTCAGACTATAGAAATTTGTCACTAACTTTTGCCTTGACTTACCAAGGATGAGAAATTGTTGCGTGAGATAGAGATAGTAACTGTCACAGCTCTTCTTTAACTTCAAGACTTCAATGTTGCCAGCGTTCAAGAAGATGATGTGTGTCAAGTTTGTGTAAAGATTTTTGCGGAATTTTTTCTAATTTACACTGGAGCTACCTGAAGTCCAGAAAATACATTATGGTGTAGTTGGTGGTATGCTGAGTTCATGTCAACATACAGTGAATATACCTATTGAGTTAGACTACTCTAGAGGTTTTTTGCATCATTAATGCAATATTTTTACTCTCTTTACTGATTGGCTTTTATGAGAGGTTATCATGCAAATATTCCACTAGGTGAAAATTTAACTTGCGATTTAAAAAAATTCCTGTTTCCGTTTTGAACAAATCTTTTCCCAATTTGTTTATTTGCCAAATCGACTTCCCAGCTTCCCAAGAACTGTGGCATGGTGCTGTTTATGTCCAGAGTTGTGCCTTCGATTGACAAAGAAGAGATTTTGTTATCGCTTCTAATTATACAATAGCTCATTAATAGTTTGAATCAGAATTTCCAGCCGCTAAGGATTGTTGCATAGGGATTGAGAACTTCTTAATTCAAATTGTGTTGTTTTTTGCATGATGTAAGATCCCCTCATGGTATTTTGTTCCACTTTAATAAATCGATAGTTAAGAATGATAAGTTTAACATCTTGTGATGATTGAGTGAATCGGCTCGGGCATGCGGTAAGGCTTTTTCACATAGCGTGTGCTGACAAAGAGTTGAACAAGCTGTCATGAGCATGGCACAGTGAACAAAGCCACCATGTTACATCTGCTTGCTCCTTAATTATGTCACTTTGTTCATAGAAGGAAGTGGAATGTCACTCCTAAAAAAATACGCTTAGGCGTTAATTTTTCAATATGTTATGGTGTATATTTTGCCTCGGGTCACACACTCAATCTAGCATCTAACTTCATGGATATAGACTGTATAAATGCAAAGAAATCTTTAATCAAAATTAAGATTTTAAACCACATGACAGTGCAGATAAAGAAAAACCTTTCCTCTGCCAAGGACAAAGCCTTAATCCTTATTTTTAAAAGACTTTTGACTGCAATAAAACCCTCGCCTCAATTTGGCTACTTCATATCTCGGTGTCTTTGAACTCTTCTGCCTCATGTTGTACCTGTTCGGGTTATTGTGCATCAGATTTACATTCCCCTAGAGAATATCACACTGCTTGGTACAGGAGAAACATTTTATGTGTAATACAAAAATGCAAAAAAGAACCCTATGGCAAAAACTGAAGTTTCTGGCACCATCTGAAGATACAAGATGCAAAGTGTGAGCTGTATGTAGCACTAATAATTCTTTAAGGATTATCTCCTACGACTGGGCATGTATTTTATCCGTTTTTACTTTGATGTTGTCAATGTCATGATATGATTGATTTTAGAAGACATTAAACAGGATGTTTAAATCTTTTAAGGAAAATCGGTTTGACTTTATCCTCCAGACTGTTCCACCTTTATATGATGTTTATGGAGATGATTATTCAGCCGCTATATTTTAACTACATATTGATCCTAATGACCAAATGATCCCACAGTCCAAAATGATGGATGATGCCTAATGTGTTTGGCAGTAATTACACCGCATTGAATTAACTCTTTAGGAGAGAAAAGGTGACTAATAAAGTGTATAAGGAAAGTATATTTTTATGCCATTATGACTTCAGCATCACTGCTTCCACATGTATTTTGGTTTCTTCTCATCTTTTAAAATCATGCATGGCGGTGTTTTGGCTTTATTTAAATCGCCCTTAGGTTGTGTATATGTGAGCTGCACCTTGATGGACTTAAGTCCATCCTGGGTGAATGTCTGGCCTCCTATTTTAGTAAGGTTTATAGGTTTTTTAAAAATTTGGTTTGCACAGGTGTCATACACATTAATACAGTCTTCCACATAAACGTTTGAAAACAATGAAACAAAAAATAAGATAAATAACAAATGCAGATTATAGCTAGCAACTGTCAGCTGTTATTATGGAAAGAAGAGTGTTAATATCTATACAGTAGATATTTTATAAAATGAGTAATATAGTGTAGTAATATAGAGTAGTGTAGTATATATATATATATAAAGCACCTATTTTTTAATCCACCTTTTTCTTTCCCCTGTTGTTGCAGGTATAGAAGGTGAATGAATAATCAGGAAACATAAAGAGTCACTTGTATTAACCAAGCCCAAATTGAATACTCACATGTTTCCAGCTACGTGCCTACTATTCCAAGATAATTTTTTGTCCTTGGTTAAGAATTATTTCTCCAACATGACATATACTTTATAAACTTTTCTGCCATTTTGTGCAGTCTTGCCTACATCCTGGCATATTTAAAAAGCCTAAAATGACCATGTCCCTCTTACACTTGCCTTGCGTACTTTTCACTAAAAATAGCATTTGTTTTACCATAAAGCTGTCAGCCCTTTAAACATTAATGCGCCTGGATGACAAATTTGCATGTCTGCATTGAAACCAAATGTTGTGAATCCTGTACGTGTCCTTGGCTGAAAAAAACATTAGCATTGTCATCACCCTGCATCCTTTCCTTTTGCCTTGATGATGTTTGACTTTTCTGATGGCACTTTGGCAACACATTGAGAAAGGCTACACGACTTGATAGACTGTGGAAGGCACATGACAAGACAATCTGTTGGATGTAAAGTACTGGATGCACTATGGACACCTAATGACTTAATCTAGGAATGAAAGAGTAGCAAAAAATGGAGTTTCAAAGATTTGATTTTACTTATAGCTACTTTTAAGCTGCACTTTATCCTTGACTACACATCATAATGCATTTATATCCTAAGTATGGCATGCTGTGAAAGTTACTGTAGGTATGGGTATAGAAACAGTAGCATATTAGAATTAGAATTAGAAAGTATTATCGAAGATGCTTTTAGCGAAAACTGTATAATGTAACTTTTTCTGACCAAGTGTGTGGCGGTTCCTTTTATAACATTTTACCTGGAAAATTACACACTATACTTAGTAGTGTACCTTTAAAACAGTTCAAATGTTTTTAGCAATGTACAAATTTAATTCAGCATAAACAGAAAATTAATCAAGTTTTAGAAAAATACAGGTACACCCTGGACAGATCGCCAGGCTATCGCAAGGCCACACACACACACAACACAACCACTCACACTCACGGGTGATTTAGAGTCACCAATCAACCTAATGCACATGTTTTTGGACTGTGGGAGGACACTGGAGTACTTGGAGGAAGACAATTTTTTTACATTATACATACATTTAAAGAGAATGAGAAATTTTGTAGGCTTTTAAAGAAAAAGTTTACCTTTAAACCATTTTTTTAATCCACATAAATGGCATAAACATTTTTAAAAAAATAATCATTTCATCATTTCATGGGCGGCATAGTGGTTAGTACGGTCGCCTCACCACAAGAACGTCTTGGGTTAGAATCCTGGTCACAGGGTCTTTCTGTGCTCAGTTTGCATGTTCTTGCCATGCAGGCTTCCTCCGGGTACTTTGGTTTCCTTCCAAAGTCCAAAAACATGTGCATTAGGTTGATTAGTGATTCTAAATTGCCCATATGAATGAGTGTGAGTGCGTGTGGTTGTGTTTGTGTGTGGCCCCGCGATAGACTGGCGACCTGTCCAGGGTGTACCCGCTGCCTTTCGCCCTGTGTGCACTGGGATAGGCTCCAGCAGACCCCCGTGACCCGGAGTTTGGATATAGTAGATGACTAAATAAATGAATAATTAAATATTTTTATCCAATCATTAACATGTTTATCTAATGGATAGAATTTTATTTATTAATAATCAGGCTGGGCAGTAAGATGGTGTAGTGGTTAGCAGTTCGCCTCACAGCAAGTAGGTCCCGGGTTTGATTCCTGGGCCCAGAACTTTCCATGTTCTCCCTACGCTTGTGTCGTTTTTTTCTCCCGGTTATACAGTTTCCTTCCAGAGTCTAAAAACACGTACATTTAGTTAATTGATGGATCGAAATTACCTATAGGAGTGAATGTGTGTCTGGTTGTTTGTCTCTGTGTGGCCCTGCAATGAACTGGTGACCCATCTGTCCAGAGTATATTCCTGACCCTAAATGGCATGTACATTTAAAGACACAGCTTAGGACATTTGTTTTCATATCTAGATATTTTATATCTATAAACATGCCTCAGATAGCATCACATCACCCAGACCAGAATTCGTGCTGGGTTCAAATAAATTGGATTTTTTTAGAAGCTTGTCACTGTTGGAGAGTTGGGTCAGACGCCATCTCTAAAGTGCTGCCTATTGTGTCCAAGATGGAAAGAAGGGCTTGTATAACAGAGCTGCTAATGAACACCATGAGCAAGTGCAGACAAGAAAAGGCCAGGAAGAGCAGATCTTCCTGATAAATATCCCAGCATCACTGAGGGGATATGGAGACTTTTTTTCTTCCATACAGCTGCTCTATTAAGCTGCTGCTAAGAGGGGACATTTTGTCTTCACACACTTTAAGGTGACAGATGGTGACATTTCAGGCAGTGCCCATCGTGTCTCTCTGGCATTGGCTAAACCTAGGAAGTCACAGAGGGATACATGCACAAGTGGGAGTGTAGAGCATAACCAGAGGTGGGATGTGGAGGCACATGATGATGAGTCTCCTCATTTTCATCAGAGAAGCTGGAAGAATAAATAGAAAAAGTGTAAGATAAATAAAATAAATTGTAAAAGTATTATATTTTTAATAATTAAACATCATCTTCTTTACCCGCTTATTCCCGAATCCGGGGTCACGGGGGTCTGCTGGA
>JAOTQW010000009.1:6207807-6222236 GCA_026260075.1 Sisor rabdophorus
TGTAAGTCGCTCTGGATAAGAGCGTCTGCCAAATGCTGTAAATGTAAATGTAATCTAAATCTATATGAATGAGCCCTGGATTCGAATCCCTGTGGGTTTTTTTCACCTGCTTATACAATCATATAATCTGTGCCACAGAGAAGAATATTGGTTACTTTATACGTGCAATGTAGCCTTATTAAAAAACAAGAATTATTCAAAATGTATGTTTCACTTTGTACAGGAAAGATTAATAGCTATAATTTCAAGGTACTGTAGCTATGAATCTAGACTAGACATTCAGTAAATAATCAGCTGTTTAAAATGATTAAATCACCCAAATTTTGTCTAAAAAAATAAATGAAATTCTGAAAGTTTGGATTTTTGAAATAGCTTGCCTTCAGGCAGCATCCGAGTTATAGCATGAATAAGCAGGTTTAAGCGAAATGACGAATAGTAAATAACTTGGGGCTACTACTGCAACAACATAACTAACAACAGACAGTGTATGTGTTCTGAACGCATTCCTAGATTACACAATACCTTAAATCTCACACGAATGAAATATAAAGAAGTCTAAGAATTAATTTTTAATTATCTTCTGAGTACACATTTTTGTTGGCACAGAGTAAGTGATTGAGCTTCCAGGCTGGTTTTGATCACTATAGGGAAAAAGCTCCAATAAAATTGCTGGATTAATGCATGATCTAAGAAATGATCATTCTGTCCCTGATGCATTTGGGAATTCCTAGGGTTTGATCTGTCTCAAGGTATTTTGGTGTTCCCAGGGTGTTTTTGATCTGTCTTTATCCTCTGGCTAAGTTTTTAGCTAAAATTCGCTTAACCTCACAAGAAACCTTTAAAGAGCTGAATGTTGGAAGGTTTTTGATGTTGCTACTTTTACTTGCAGTAAAATAGTAAATGTTTTTGCCTTGTAAAGAAGCCCTAAAGGATTGGCTGGTTTAAATGATGTCTATAGACCATCCAATAATAAAATAGAGATTTGGATATCTTCCAAAAAAGCACCTAAAAGATTGGCAGGGTTAATAATTTATGCCTTTTAGCTAAATTATCTACTTTGCTTAGACAAAGTGTTGTTTTTGGAAAGTGGTTAAAGTTTTTAATTGCTGATTGGAAAATTATTGGTTAGATATCTACAATAAGTGCCTAAGTAACTCTTAACCCTTAATTGCTGATTGGAAGATTATGGGTTAAATACCACCAATGGGTGCCCTTTAAGTACTTGTATCTCACTCTGGAAAGGGTACCAAATACCAGTAATGTAAATCTAATGTGATGATATAAAGCTCCTTTGAGAGTTCTCCCAATGACAGGAAGAAACCACACATGTTCAGTTGCAAAAAAAACTATATTCCTTTGCTTTTTATTAAAAATATGCTGATTATTACTATATACTGGTCCAACATTTTTTTTCCAAAGTCGGTGTTACCAGTACGGTAAGAATATTCCAGCACCCAAATACCTGATACTTTTTGCTCCAAGTGATGGATGAGGTTTAAGGTGGGCAGACAAAGTAATTAAATAGAAAGCAATTGTCTATCTACAAAAGCACACACACAAACCTCATAAACTGAAATCCCAGCACATTTGAATTACACAGGCAACATGAAGCATTAAGAAAGAAACATACTTCCATAAGCTTGCTTTAAGATAAGGGTAGTTAAAAGGTAGCATGGTGGCTTGGTTACCGCTGTTGTGTCCCAGGTTTATATCCCCTGAAGGGGTCTTTCTGTTTGCCTGTTATACTTCAGGTTTTCTCCCACAGTCCAAAAACGTGTATATTTATTGATGATGCCCAGATTGGATGTAAGTGAGTTTGTATGTGGTCTGTAATGGACTGCCATTCTGTGTGTACCCCTGTACCTTGTCCAATGACAGATGGAATTGACTCCACCAGAGAAATTTGGAATAAACAGGTATAGTCTGGGAGTCTACAGTTTACAGTCAGATGTACAGGGTTGAAAAAGTTTTTATGAACTGTACCCTGAATCTCTCCACATTTTGTCACATTATGACTACAAGGGACTTAACAAAAATTGTATTTTACAACTGTATTTCTACTTGGTTTTATTTACACACTGGTAGACTCTACTAATATTAATTAGGTGACTTCTGAGGGCAATTGGTTTTAATGAATTTTGTTAGTGTGTCAGAGTAAAGGGGGTTAAATACACGCACGCCACACATTTCAGATATTTATCTAAAATAAAAATTAAAACCATTTATCATTTACCTTCCATTTCAGTTGACACTTTGTGTTGGAGTATGAAATCAAATCCCAGTAAAATACATTTACATTTATAGTTGTAAATGTGTGAAAAATTAAGGGTTGTGTATACCTATTTTATGTTTTTTTCATTTGGCTATTCTTTTACATTTTAAATGTTCACCAAAAAGTCTTATGCTGGTATTACTAAAGTATTGTTTTATATTATTATCTCCAAATGGTGACTAAAACCAAACTGCACGAATGGTTTTAGTGGCACAAACCTCCTATCTTTTAAAATAAAAATGCTTTCTCTTGGATCTCAGTTATTTAAGTATCAGGAAAGACTGGCTATAATGGGCTTGTCTCCCAGGGCGCATGTAATGTTTGACACAGAGTAAGAGAGCAAGATCTAACACAAAGCGCAGTGACACATTACTGCCATCACTTACCTGCTCCTTATCTGTACAAGGCCGTTGGACGTGTGTGTGTGTGTGTGTGTGTGAGTGTGTGTGGGTGTGTGTATATAGAACTGAGGAATGGGTCTTGTTCATAGTATGGCAGAGATTGGCACCATAGTGCCAGGGTCATTTACCCTAGCCAAAGTTTGCGTTTGACAGACACTGGTCAAACAAGGACACACACACACACATGCATGCACATATATGCACATCTACACATGCCAATGTAAATTTCAAAGTCTAGAAATTTCGCATGCACCTTTATTGTTTGTGTGTTTATACTTGTTTGAAGCTATCTACAGCATTTATTTTTATTCTCTTATTCTGACATTAACAACAGTAAGCCAACAAGACAGTTTTTTGTGAATAAAGTAGAGTAAATGTCCATTTACAACCCAAAAAGGTTTTAAAGTCTTTCCTTCCGGTTATGGTCACTATGGTTGTTGCAGACTAATCCAAAAGAAATAAAAGCTTCCTGGACCTGTCCCAAATAATGCCCATAATCTTGTAGTGAAATGAGGCAAGATTCTCTTTTGACAAGACAGTAATATGCTTTTTGGGTCATGGAGAAAAAACCCCAACAAAAGAGTCCTGTATAGTGATGAAATAAAAATTAAAACTCTAAAACATGTTTTGAAAAATATCTGGTATAAAAAATATCTTTAGCCTTCTTGCTAAACCACCATGCTGCCCATATTACAAATTGATTCTATTTGTTATATTTGGAAACATAAATTGTGACACAATTCCAACAATATTTAATCATTTGACCCTTTCTGCTCTGGATAAGGCTTTGAGTTGTAGAAGGCACCACCGGCAAGGAAGACCAGCAAGACCTGGGTTCAAGCCCCACTGCCACTTTTGGGTCTTTGAGCCCTTGATCCTTCCATAGTACCGTAGCTGACCCTGTGCTCTGAATTCAGCCCTTCAATGTAGGATATAAAAAAGGATTTTACTTTATACAGTGTATAATCATATATGTTATTTATTTATTTTTATTTTATATCAAACCCTGATTTTCCAATTAGCAAAAATGTTGCACGTCACATGGTAAAACCATATTTTTGCAACATTGAGTTTGTAAGAATAGCTTATTTAACTAGTCAAACAGTTAATGGCACCTGAAGTGTTACTAGACACTAGTATTCGGTGATAGCGCCCCCTTGTGTTGTTTCTGTTACTTTCAAGAGAAATATTGTGTTTTCTATCAACTGCAGTGAATTGGCTAACAGGATTTTTATGAAGGACAGGAAAACTTAAAGACCAGAAAGCTCTCTAATGGACATCCCACTAGAGGAGACTATTAATTATATAATAAGTATTACACAATGTGGTTAATCGTGTCTCCAGCCTGCCTTAGAACTCTCAGAAGAATACCACTGCGGTTAAGTTAGCCTCGCTTTGAGAAAGCTTGTTTAATTAACTGCTCTTACATTTTGGATATTTTAGAAACATATAGCAGTTATAATAATAAAACCATATAAAAGGCATCAAATAGTTCCTGTAATTCAGGGTATTAGTAAGAATAAACAACAGTGATTTCAAAATCCTTCACACTTCAGATATAAATAATAAGACACTAAATAAATTATTATAATATAAGAATACATTCATTTTAATATTACCAATTATTTGGTTTGTAAATGTGTGGCATTCTCCATCACCAACTTTAAGAGCCATGTAAATATGGTGTGTTGTGTTTGTCTATTTCATGTGGGTAGAAGTGGAGTTTTCTCCAGGTGTGTTCTAAAGTCTTTTCTTGTGCCTTTTTGTGATACGTTTTTTTTTTAAATACCCAGCTTTTGCTGTGGATATTTTTAAAGTGTGACCTTTTTTGTAAACGATTTAAACAAATCATTCTGGGTTAATGCAGAGGCTCCTGTTTCTATTTGATGGTAATGCTCTGCGGATTTCACATCACATCCCCGGGGGATTTTGTGTGGGTGAACATGAGGTAATTATTCCGCCAGGGATTTACAATGTTCACAAATGCTTTTGCATCCACGCTTGTGTGTGTGTTTGTGTGTGTGTGTGTGTTTATGGCTTACTTGCGCAGGCACTGATGGTACACATCCCAATCACCAGCCAATGTGTTTAATGAAGTATGTCTTTGGCCGTTGATTCTGTATTAGGAAATAATTACAAGAAAAGGAAGTCTAAGCCTCAAGGGCATCTGTGGCTGGGGGACAGGCACACAGATTTGCGAAACCTTGTGTCTGCCTGCATTTGCCAGATAGAATGTGTGCATTTGTGCTTATTGCAGTGGATAAGCCTGTGAGAGTGATTGTATTGTTTGAATTTGTGATTAAATGTGATAAAGCAGCTTATTGTATAAGAGTTCCTGACTCCTGTAAGGTCAGTCGTGTTTGTGTGCGTGTGCGTGTGTGTGTGTGTGTGGCGATGCGAGTCGGGATAGCGAATCCATGATTGTTGTTAAAGCAAGAAAAAAAATTACATTCTCGTAACCCAAGTAAAAAAAAAACACATCTACATTCTCAAGACTTTTTTGCCACCTTAGTGGTGAAATAAACAGTCAAGTGACAGGCTTTCTTTAAGAGATGGTTAAAGACCCACCTCTTTTGGCTTATCTGCCACTTAATTTATTAAAAGAAAAAAACATTTTTGATATTTTTTTAACAGTGTTGGTTTATATTAAAATGTATAATCTAATGATGAAGTATCGATCTTTTTATTAATAGAGACTTAAAGCAATTTTGTACATTACTCTAGATAAGAGTTTCTGCCAAATACCATAAATGTACTTTGTACCATGCAATAACACGTGATTGATTACTTGGATTCACTGTCCTACAATAGAAAATTTACCCTCATCCACTGCACTTCAATTTACTCCGCTTGTTACTATACTTTTTGTTACTTTACTTCACTATATTTTACACCACTCCTTCTTGCTCCACTTTATTCCACTCCACTAAACTTTACACCACTTTACTTCACTATACTTTACACCACTTTACCTTAAGCTACTATACTTTCACCACTTCTCTTTAGTCCATTTTACTTAACACCACTTTCTCTAAATCCACCATATATTGAAATTAATACGTTACCACTCTTACTACTCTCCTTTCCTCACTCTACTATGCTTTAAATTACTTCACCACATAGCAATGAACCTCATTTTGTGCCAATAGATTTCTCTATAATCCACTTCACCACACTTCACTCTCTAGCTACCTTCCCAGACAATGTTACAATATTTATTACTAATTATCCTATTTAATGTATCTATTTTATTGTATATTTGTAATCCACAGTTTGTGGATCACACACACACACACACACACACACACACACACACACACACACTTGTATATGTATATATGTCTACATCAGGTGTGGAAAAGCATGGGTGAACAAAACCAGAAAAAAATTATATCAAAAGCCTATATATTCCTCTGTGTGTGAAGGTATGGAACCTATCTTAAAATCATTTCTGTACACAACGGCCTGCGCTGCTCATTTTCATCGCGGTGCATGTATGTGCCAGAGTAAGAGACACACTGTCATAGCTGAAGATGCTCTATATTCAGACAGGGTTTGTGACTGGAATATGTGGAAGAAGAGTGGATCCCTGATTCTGTGCCAAGGATTAGTGGGCCAATCGTTGGTTGGCAATTCTAGCTAAGATTAGTGGTGCTGTGCGCAGTGTGATGGTGAAAGCTCTCTTGCTAATGAGGGTCAGAAAGAATGGTAGAGAGAGAGAGAGAGAGAGAGAGAGAGAGGACTGATGTGTTGTTATATAAGTGTTAGTGTTTTTTGTGCATGGACTAATGCTTATAATATTATACCCTTACATAATTTCTACCTGTTCTGCATGCTTATTTATTTAAGTATGATATATTTTAATATATATTATATCAATTTCATGACTTTCTGATGAAGTATGATTTTAGTATGTTTTAAAATCTTTTAATATTTGAAGTTTGAGCCTTTTTATTTGAGATCATCCAGATGTCCTTTCAGAATTTCAACAGTAATGCCAATAAATCTTACACCTCTACCTTACAAAAGCTTTAGTATATTTTTCCCAAGCTGAGATTTTTATTTCTAAGCTTGTATTACTTTTTCTCAGAGACCATGTTGAGTGGATACAAAGACCTGCAGCTGTAAAAATAGTCAATCTGACTAAAGATGCTGTAAGACAGAATCTTACATGCTGCACATTCTTATTTTTAAACTTGCTCGCTTTTTGATTTTTGCTAAACCAGATAGAGATTTCAGCAGAAAACTGTATAAATAAATAGTATGTTATGATAGACGTGTTCATTTTAAACATAAATGATAGTACATAGTAATCTTTGGCAAAGGCAAGCAGCAAAACATCTATAACAGGCAAAGTGTCAAGCAATAAACAAACATGAATGATTATCCTATCTCCTTTGCTGAGCAAAGCAGATGCAAGGCAATATGCATGGCAGCCAATCAGCTTTGTCCCATTTGTATACAGAAACAACTTTCCTCATAATTAAGTACCCCAAATATTACAATACAGTCAACTGTATTTCTATAATTTCAACTATTAATATTAAAGTATTTTGACTTGTTTATGTAGTTCATGTAGTTTATGTAATGTAACATGTTAATAAAACTTTTAATATATTGTTAAATTGTTAAATATAATGACTTTTATCTTAAAATAAAAACACCATAAAATACAACTAAAAATAAGCACAGTGTGTAGGTAAGTGTAGTAGCAATTAAGTATTATTGTATTATAATAAATAGTATTAAAATAGCCATACTGTAAATTTTAGAGCATGTAAAGAATATAAATACTATGGGGAAGGGGCCAAAAGTAAGTTTGGGCTCTGTGTAATGTATTGTGCATTTATTTAGGGGCAGTGGTAGCTTAGTGTTTAAGATGGGAGAAGGGTTGGCCTAGTGGTTAAGGTGTTGGACTGATACCAGAAAGACCGGGGTTCAATTCCCAGCACCACCAAGCCACCACTGTTGGTTCCTGAGCAAGGCCCTTAACCCCCAATTGCTCTATTGTAAGTCGCTCTGGATAAGGGCGTCTGCCAAATGCTGTAAATGTATTTGTAAATGTAAATGTAAGATGTTGTACTGCTAATTGAAAGATAGAGGTGCAAGTCCCAGCATCAACAAGTTACCACTTTTGGGCCCCTAAGCAAGGCTCTTAACCCCTAATTGCTCTTACATATTGCTCTGCCAGATGTCTTAAAAGGCGGGGTCCAGCGATTTCATGTAAAGCGCCGCTGCTGTGCATTACTAAAGATCTGCAAGAAAAGTATTCACTGGTGGAAATTTCTTAATGTGGCACTAAAGTTCAGTCGTTTTTGTATTAGTGTGTAAACAATGAAAAAAAATTTAATAAAAGAATATCTTATGTAATTCCATGTAGACACACAGTGCAAAAGGTAGAAAAGAATCGCAGACAATGAAAGATGACTGGGAATACATAAAAGAAGTGAAGAAAATAAATACATATGCCAAGTACAGATAAATAATGGTGAAAATAAGTAGTGTTAAACCTTTAAAGATAAAGTACCTATAATTTCAAAAATACAGTCGTAGCTGAGAGAGTGTGCGCCCTGTTCCCTGAGCAAATACTGAATAGAAAGGCAATGCTAAAAGTTTGTGAGCTGCACCGAAATTAGGAAATAAATACGATACTGTCGGCACAGTCTCTACGGAACAAACAGGAATTAATCGGTGTGTATTCCCTATGGCAATAAAACGGCATGAGGGATTTATCGACATCACAGCAATTACAAGAGCACTGTCACACATTGCCAGTTAGTCAGCCGGGAATTTGTAGACTATATATCCAACCCCTCCCCCTTCTCTCTTCCTTCCTATTCCTTTTTTACTTGGTTTTTCTTACAAACCACCTGGGATGTGATTCTGGCAGTGTGACTTTTCAATTTGTGTATTTATGTGATAATAAAGAATTGATAGGCAAGGTGGTTATCTGGATACTACACCTATAAACTGAAAATATCTACATTTCCTATAGTCAGTCCAACAGCCTTAACCAGATGGAGCAGATGGACACTTGGAGAAAAAGAGATACACACAAATAGCATCATGAAAAGCATCATAAAAGAATACATTCGTGCCTAAGAGTGATTTAAGGACATGCTGGTGAAAAGGTGCTGAAATGAACAGGATGTTCTGCTCCTGCGCGATGAACGCCTCGCACCTGTCACTGCTGTCCATTTTAGGCCTACTGGTGGTTAAAAGAATCAAGCGTTTCTTTTGTACTCATCAATGTGTTCTTATACTTCACAAGACTGATGGCAATAATAAATGAATGAATTAATGAATTAATGAATAATACTGAGCTCAACATCATCAAGAAGTCAAGGCTGCTGTACCGATATATGTTGTGTTTTTCAACGTAGCTCTGTAACTCTTATGACAGCGCAAAAAATGTTCAGACTAGTTATTTTAATTTAATTTTTAGTAGGTAAAATGATTATATATAATTCCATATACATTTCCAGCATTTGTCAGAGGTTAGGAGCCTTGCTCAGGGGCCTAAAAGTAGGGCTAGGTTCAAGTCTTACCACTGCCAAATCTGCCACTTTAACCCTTAACCCTTCCCGCTTTAGAGATGTTGTATCATGGCTGATGCTTCGCTCTGAACCCAACTTACTAGGATGGGATCTGCAAAAAAAAAAAGCATTTTACTATTTGTTTTTATTGTGTATACTCATGTATGTGACATACATGCTACAACATGCTACAACATACAAAGACATTTCCGTCTTTTAGTTAAACACTAAAAGAAAGAATCCTAACTATAGATATGGAGAGACAAAGGAAGATAAAGAGAGTTAGTAAAAGACTGCATTGATCGGAGAGATCTGGTGAATCAGCGCAGCCTTGCTGGAGGATAAGAATGAATCATCGCATCACAGACAGTGTCTCCTTACAATTGTGCTTTGTAAAGCTACACAGGTACACAGTAGCAGGCATAAAGTAAACTCTAATGTAATACAAAAAATGTTTATTAAACTAATGATCACATTAACAGTGTTAAATTATTTGATTAGCAGACATTTCAAGACGATTTTATAGTAATTTCAAGCATATACACAGGACCATGCTGCTATACAGAACAATATAGAACTAAACCAAATAGCAAAGTGCTGGATAGCAGTAGTAGTAGTAGTAGGGCAGTGGTTAAGGTGTTGGACTGCTAGGTGGAAGATCAATTTCTAGCAAAGCCAAGCTGTCACTGCTAGGCCACTGTGCAAGGCCCTCAACCCCCAATTGCTCAGTTGTATAAAAGCGATAAATTTTAGTTGCTCTACTTAGAGGCGTCTGCCAAATGCCATAAATGTAAAATGTAATATAAAAAATGACACACAGCTAAAGACTAGAGAATAAATTTTCCTAGCTACATAAAGTGACAACCTGGTGACAAACAGCATGAAAAAAAACACTGCAAACAGTTAAAGTGCATAAAATAAAGCCTAAATAGTGAGTAACGATAATAGAGTGAAAATTGAGTGTAGCAGTATTGACAGTTGTGTACATAGAGATAGTATTTATTTGTTTGTATGGTGCTGTGAACATAGATTTTTTTTTTTATTGAATGTGTGTGTGTGTGTGTGTGTGTATGTTAATTGCAGTGGATAAGTTCTGGGTTTTTAATCTAAAAAAAATTGAAATATTTGTATTGTTTGACATTTATTTGGTGTTATAATCATCATAAAGGGGCACAGTGGCATAGTGGTTAGCACGGTCGCTTCACAGCAAGAAGTCCCATTACATTATCATTACTCAACATGATAATGGCCCCAAACACACCCTCAAGATGAGCATTGCCAAGCTTAAGAAGCTGAGGGTAAAGGTAATGGACTGGTTAACCAATTCTCCAGAATAAACCCTACTTAGTATATGTGGGGCATCCTGAAATGGAAAGTAGGGGAGAGCAAGGTCTTTAACATCCACCAGCTCTGTGATGTTGTCATGGAGGAGTGGAAGAGGATTTCAGTGGCAAGATGTGAAGCTCTGGTGAGGGTTAAGTCTGTGCTGGAAAATAATGGTGGCCATGAAAAAATTGACATTTTGGACCCAATGCTGGACATTTACTCTTAGGGGTGTACTTACTTATAAAAGTGGTTTAGACATTAATGGCTGTCTATTGAGTTTTTTCAAAAATATAGCAAATTTTCACTGTTACACAAGCTGTACATTCACTATTTTAGATTTTATTTCTTTTTATTACACACACACACACATATACAATATATATATATTGTAACACTACAGCAGAACTATTCATCCTCACACATTTTCCCTGTGTCTCCTACCGTGAGCTCAAACCCCAAAGCTGTCTGAGCCTCATTATCCTACAATGGCCTTCTAATGACCACTAGATCCCTACTGGTGCTACGAGATCTCTGAGTCTTGCCAAACACATCTCGAGAATATGGGAGAAAGCGAAGACATACCGAGCAGTGTATGTGTGTGCATGTCTGTGTGTATGTGTGTGTTTGAGACATTAATAAGGAGCAATGGGCCTCATTGAACCTCCAACTCTTGGCCTGAAGTCACGATCTTGCCAGGACTGGCTTCCCGAACTGTCAGCAGGCATCAGCAGTGTGTGAGCTCTTAACAAAGCTCAGATTTGCTTTTTACAAATTAAAAGCTCATGTTGATGTCATTTCCCTCTTTCCCTCTTTTCCCTCTTTTCTACCAGCAATGTATGGTATCCCATAGATGTCATCATTATTAACCACTAGAGTAGTGTAAAAATATAGTTACACCTAACTATCTGTTTTCTATCATTAACTCTTTTACTGATACATATTTATTTACATTCATTCATTTATCTTCTATATCATTTATTTCCAAAAAAGGAGAGGAGAAAACCTACGCAAGTGCAAAAGAACATGAAAATTCCGCACAGAAAGACCCGGAGCCTGGGATTCCAAACCAGGACCTTCTTGTTGTGAGGCGACTGTGCTAACCACTACGCATCTGCACCACCTCTTTTTAATTTACATTTTTAATTAATTTACATTTATGTTAATATTTAATAAAAAAACACCCAGTGTGTTAAGTGACTTCGTGCCTGGCAGTGGAAACCTGGTGGTGCCAGGAATTAAACCCTATAATTTCAATTATAACTATAGCTTAAGTGCTGCACCACCACAAGTATGCAAGTAAGAAAGTTTTAGACGTCACAAAAACATTTTATTGATCCCTATTAGCATTCCTTATCATAATGAGCGCTTTTATCTTCTGTAAAGAAAGTTTGACATCATGATATTAATTCATTCATTCATCTTCTATACCCACTTATTCCCTAATTCTGGCTCGCGTTGGTCTGCTGGAGAATATCCGAGCACACATGAGGTGAGAGGCAGGGGTACACCCTGGACAGGTCAACAGTCCATCGCAGGGCCATATACACTCGCACATCATGATATAGTTGTGAGAAATCTTTCAACTGTTAATGGAACCATAGGGATTTATAAAGTTTTCCTTAAATTTGTTTCAAACTTAGCTTCACAAGATTGAATTGTTACATTAGGCGGTAAAGTGACATAGTAGTTAGCACAGTCGCCTCACAGCAAGAAGGTCCTGAGTTCGATTTCTGCGTAAGGGACCTTTCTGTGCATAGTTTTCATGTTCTCCCTGCTCTTGCATAGGTTTACTCTGGGTACTCTGGTTTCTTTCCACAGTCCAAAAACAAGTACATTAGATTGATTGATTGATTGGTAATACTAAATTGCTCTTAGGAGTAAGTGTGTGTGGTTGTTTGTCTATGTGTGGCCATGCGATGGACTGGTGACCTGTCCAGGGTATACCCCTGACTTTTACCCTATATGCACTGGAATAGGCTCCAGCAGACCCCCGTGAGCCAAAGTTAGGAAATAAGCGGGCATAGATAAATGAATTAATGAAATTGTTGCAATTGATCTGACTAGTTGATAAGTTTTACTGGTTTAGAACTGCTATTAAGTCATTTGTCATTGTGTCATAATTTACTGAAGAAAATAAAACATTTGACATGTTTGGCAGCAAACTTAAACAACAGTCTTTTTTATGATTTGACTTCAGTTATTACTGGGTTATGACTTATCTTATAATACCTTATATTGGTATGGATGACAAATGAAAGAAAACAGTTGTAGTTCCGTGTGGTTGTAAAGAGATTTTACAACAGGATTTTCTAGCTATAACTGTAAAGTTGTTCCTCTGTTGATGGAGGTGGTGTTACAGGGCTGACTCCACAATGTTAACAATGTTGTAAATCATATGCTATGCCTTTAACACTCAACAAATGGCAAGGCAAGGCAAGACAATGCAAGGTAAACAAGGCAACCAAACGCAAGGCAGAGAAAACCATTATTTGTCCCGCAGTGGGGAATCTTGTTATTTTGCAGCAGCAGAAACCTACTCTACATTTTTGTGTAAAAGAGAGTGTGAGAGTTGTTCTTCAGCTACAATTCTCCTTTCTCTGACCTCATGTATTCTGTACTAGGGCATCCCCAGAAGCTGAACTTTCTAATTAATTTTACAGTCTATTCATTTTTAGCTGATGTACTCTATAGAAGATGACTGAGGCTACCACAAAGTCAAAAAATGGTCTTTAATTGAGAGAAGACTTTAGTCTCCTTAGCAGAAGGAGGTTTCTCTGTCCTGGTTTCCTTAAAAAAATCTGTGGGATATTGTGAAGCCATGTGCTAACCAGAACCAACTAAGGAACTACTTTTTTAACATACAGCCATGCCAATGCATAAGAGGTGTTATAGTTGATTTGCATGTATCGCTCACACCTCAAGTGTTTGCAGTTTGATTCCAGACTCTGCTCGATGCATGTGGAGTGGACTAATGTTGTTGTACCCTGCAATAGGTTGGTGGCCTAATCCAGAATATCTAAAGTCACAGCATGTAGGAGTACCAGTAATACAGAATATTTTTATCCCTGTTTTTAACAATATCACCAGCATTCAAATAAAACTGTGTTCCACACCAGGATGAGTGTGCTATCACATGTCTCCTCTTTGTTACCTGACATTTTCCAAATAACACAGAATATTTGAAGGATTCAGTCCATGCTTTACAGCATAAGGTGATGGATGCTACAGTCACTCTATGATTAATCGCTGCTATTTTAGCAGTCAATAGGCCTTTCAAGGAATTTCTCACAAGGCATAAGCCTGTTTCAGCCACCCTACTAAAATTTTGGAATACGAGAATCACTGTACATTCATTTTCTAACCCACTTATTCGCCAGCTTGGGGTCACAAGGGTCTGTTTACAACAAGCTCATAATAAATAACTCACATTTTAGACATTTTGTTCATTTCTTGCTCAATAAAATGTTACCAAAGAAACATCAGCACAACAAAATGTTGTGTTGCCATGCCAACGCACCCACTAACTGACAGCCAGTAGTGAGAGTTGAATCCATCTTAATGTAACTCGATTCATAGTTTTATACGGTAAACACAGGGAAGTAGAGTGATACAAACAGTAACATGTCTGTTATTCTAAATGTCAGCACTGTTAAACTGCTTAATATTCGATGTAGGACAATGTAGTTTTATAGATCTTTTATTTGTTAAATGTTAAGTCAATAAAATGCAATAATAAATAACAAAAACACTATGTATTAAGTTAGCATGTTAAAGCAAGAAGGTTGTGGGTTCGATTGCCGGCTTTCATGTTCTCTCCATGCTTGCATGGGTTTAATCTGGGTTACATTTACATTTACAGCATTTGGCAGACGCTCTTATCCAGAGCGACTTACA